>JAINUG010000200.1:1190000-1255000 GCA_029706075.1 Aldrovandia affinis | reverse complement strand
GCCCATCACCAACCTTTGGCACAACCAGGTCTCATAAATTCACCATCTGTGGGGACCACCTCAGGTTGGTCTTACCAATACTGGAACGCCGGAAAACGGCCGAGGCCCAAACTCACACGGCCCACACGGGAGCCAAGAGTGAACCCAACAGAACCAGAGCCATTACAGACGAGGCTCGACCCCGCTTGTCAAAGCAGGGTATTGAGGTGATCGGTGCCGTGGCAGGCAGGGTGCCTGCCTGTGTATGAGGCCATCTGTCGCACAGACACTAAAAGTCACCCCGGTGCGCCGAAGACAAAATAGCATTGTTGTTAGGGGCGGGCCGTTTGTAGTCAGAATGGGAGCTAAAACTGCTAAATGCCTTCAGAATAATCTGTGTGTATGTGGGATTTTAATTTTAATTTTATTTTTTACAAAATTCAAACCTCTGGTGAAGGTCTAGTAACCAATAACATAAATGAGATAACTGAATAAATGAGATCGGCATATGTGAAGAGGAAGAACATTAGCCTCCAGACAGCAGTGAGCACCACAGGGTAAGCGTTTGGTTGGCCATTTCAAGCATTCATAAATCAACACTGCAAGGTGCCGTTGCCTTGGTGTTTGTGGTTGATGGGTCCAATTAAGCACTTTTCTCTGGGGTGATTTTCCAAAATACTTGGTGGATTTCTTTAGATAAATTCCCATTTATGTCATGTTACAATTCAACAGAAATTCTCTCATTTACATATATATATATTTATAAATGAGAGAATTTCTGTTGAATTGTAACATGACATAAATGGGAATTTCTCTGAAGAAATCCATATATTGATAAAAACAGGACTGACACCTCAGCAGTGAAGAATCTATTTTCAGGATGGCAAATAGGGGTGCTAGGTCCATGGCATAAACAAATATATTTGAAAATAGAACCATTTTGGACCCTAACACCCTTGAGTGAAATGTTTATTGAACAAACTGAAGAGTTTCAGACAGCTAGTACTTCATCAAATATATGTGCGTGCGTGTGTGTGTGTGCGTGTGTGTGTGTGTGCATGCGTGTGTGTGCGTGTGTGTGTATATGTGTGTGTGTGTGTGTGTGTGTGTGTGTGTGTATGTGTGTGTATTCATGTCGGTGTGTGTGTGTGTATGTGTGTGTATTCATGTGTGTGTGTGTGTGTGTGTGTGTGTGTGTGTGTTAGAGAACAGGTGTTCTTCACTTGCCAGTGTAGTCCTCTCTTTCTCAGGCCAAGCTTTTGAACACCCCACTCAGAGCCAGAACAAAAGGCGGGGGTAACAACTCACCACTTCCCGGGGCAGGAAGGCATCCTCTTGCCGAAGGACCACAAGGCCGACCGAGCCGCCCATCTGCGTGCCCCTGAGCAGAGCCACCACTTCCTCCTGTGTCCTCCCATTCAGATCCACCCCGTTCACCTGGCAGCAGGGAGACAGGCACACAGTGGATCAAAACGTTAAGCTCTGTACCACAAGCTGACCGTCCACACGCAAGCCCATCACTGCCCTGAGTGAGAAGCTCCCTACCACACAGTAACACAGTAGTTTTGAGATGGCAGTATCCAGTTTTATCATTAAAAACATTATAAAGCTTTGGTTTAACAATGTGGTTCACTGCAGTGTAAGCTGATCACTTTAGAGTATCAAAACGTTGTCTCAATTCACCCTCCAATATGTACTTGCACAGCTACAATATTTTCCAAGTAAAACTAAAAGCTAAAATATTACAATAATGAAAACATAAACATATTGGTCTCCAGTAATGCTGCAGTCTGTATCACTTTTATTTCACTGTATTTATGACAAAAGATCATTGCACCAAATCCCACACCCCCCCTGCTAGTTTAATTAATTGCAGAGCAAGGTCATTTGTTCAATAAATTTGATTCCCCTGACCAATGACTCATTACAGTGCCCCAGCTCATAATGCAATGCGTCACCCTTTGTGAGACGAGCAGGCTGGGCTCAACCGATGACTTAACTCTGGCACAGCTATAAAACCATACTCAATGATGACATGCAGCTGTTGGACCTCACCAGCTTTCATTGTTTTTGTTAACAGACAGAGGAGGTGCCATTGTCGTTGACCTGCACTCTGGATTAGGTAGCTGGACATGAACATGGGCTTCCTCACAAAGCCATTCATATTTCACACCAGATGCATTAGACCAGTGGCATGGGGGGGGGGGGCTGGGGGGGGGGCTGGGCTGGGGGGGGGGGGCTGGGGGCTGGGGGGCTGGTGGGGTCTGGGGGCAACAATAGCCTTCAGCAATCTGTTAGCCCCAGTGGATTCCTGGAAGGGGGAAGTTAGGCAAAGAATGAACAGTAGCAGGACATCCTGAGTGCCATGTATTAAGTCAGGGAGTCATTGTGATTGTCAAAGGGGGTGTGAATCAAGGAGGGGGGGGGGCAGGCTGGTATTCAGCACATGGGACAGGCTTGGCTCCCCTGACCTCCCCATTGTGGGAGCTCGCAGAAGAGGAAACCGCGGATTAGGCATCTGTAAGCACCTCACTAATACGCTTCCCCTCTCACCTCCAGCAGCCGGTCGCCCGCTTTCAGTTGGCCATCTTGGATGGCCGCCCCGCGGGCCAGGATGTTCTTCACGTAGATGGGTGCCGACCCGCCGATGGGGACGTCGCGGGACGTGATGCTGAACCCCAGGCCTTCTGGACCTGGGGAGAGGGAAGGACGCCGCCGAAAGCGTGCACTGAATCAACCGCCACGTGCAACTGAATGCAAATCTGATGACAAGCTGTAGCTGGTGCAAATTGTGATCTTGGCCAAACAAGTTGTTAACAGGACCCAGCTTTGACGAAATTGATTGCAAAATTACAACACAGTCCTATGTTTCTTTTTAATGGGTCGCAACCAGCCAGACAGTAATTATTATTTAATCAGACATTGAAGGTATTTTCTCTTTTGTGATTGTCTTTTCTTTTCTTTGCTGATCTAGACCTTCAGGTTCCTTGTGAGTCCAAAATGGTTTTATCCACCCATTGGAAGTCACCAGACACCAATGCATAAATTACTGTATTCAGCGGATCTGTGTGTGTTCTTTTCAGTTGTGTTTACAGTACAGAGGATTAGCTACAGCTGTAGACCAAAATAATAAATATAGCTGAAATTCCCACATTAAAGGAGGGCCTAACCCTGGAGTGCCCATAATGGTTCTGACAAAGGGAAGAAAAACCCCCGGCTTTCTCCCGACTAGGAATTAGAGGGTTTGATACAGATATACATCAGACAAATTGAAGTTCATTGCATCTGAACACATTTCTGAATCTTGGAAAACAACGTTAAAGGATTCAGGCATTAGCTCTGCTGAGCACTCTGTGCAAAGTTCAGGAGATGACCTTTTTCTGGAAGCGGCAAATGAATATCAATCGGCGCGCTGAGGGCAGCACGAAGACGCGGTAATGGCCAAAATCCCGGCGGCCTGACCTTCCGGGGCCGACCAGCCCTGCCAAAGGAAGGGCGTGGAGCCGCAGTTTGACAGAGGGAGGGCTCTTGATTGTTTTGATGCACCGACCACTTAAGAACGACCGAGTCTGCCCAAGAGAACACGTAATCTGTTCATATTACGGACCACTCAAGGGCGCGAGGCTCGAGCGCCGCTCCTTGCGCGCGTTTGGCGCGCGCCTGACGCGGATGTGTAATTAGCCCTTTTATGGTCATGAGGCCGACTCTGAAATCAATCCCGCAATCAAACGGCCCCTCGTAAATGAACCCGCCCCCCCCGCGCGCTGTTCCCTACTAATGCACCACAGGGCGAGCCATCATACTACGGTCACGACCTGAAGATCCAGCGGCAAAAAGGCGCGATAAACAAACGGCTCGAGGCGACCCCAATATAAAAAGTGCCTGTCGGGAGGTTAACAAAAGGACTACTTTGAATCGTTGGGGCGAAAATGAAGTTTCATCATTAAAAGAAAATGAGTCGTACTTTCCTGCCTATGCAGCATAACAGGCGGCTAATGAAAGCGCCTCGCTACCAGGATTACAGCGTGCAAAGTCTTCCACTTTTAATAGAGTTCACTAAACTCTATCAAATAATAATAACTTCATCCAGTCCCGGCACCAGACGCATCTGAAGTACAGGGATATCAAGTTACACAGACCAAGAAAAGCTCACGCAGCGGACCACAGCACAAAAGCTCATGTAAATCAAATTTGATTCTTGATTTACATAAAAAAATTCAGTGCAAAGAAACAACAGTTTGTCTTCAACAACTGCAAACGGTCATTTAGCAGCACCAAAAACGCCCTTGCCGAAAGCAGATGGACAGATCCACCTCCGGGGGCCTCGTTGCCCACTCTCCTGGCCTCCAGTCGCCAGTTTGCAAAAACCTTGCACCTGCATCTCAGGCAGAGCTAATTAGCAGAATCAGACTCCCTCGCATTATAAGATTCCATCAATAATGGTCTCCGTCCTATCAGGTAATTAGGAGAATGCATCTGTAATAGCTTTTCATTAATTCATTTGCGGAAGTCGTTTTGGTAATGCAAGCATGGGATAAAAGCAATTGTATCCCATTTTGTATTAGTTGAAATCCCAGTGCCAATAAGCCAATTAAATATCCACCATGAAGAAATGAACCACGTTTAAATGGCACAGCATTTTTTTCCCCTCCTGCGTCTAAGTGGAATGCGTTCTTTTAGTCCCTCCATTATTTGATTAAGGCCGGCCTGCTGATTTACTCGCGGGGAACATATTTTGGGCTGCCTCAGTGTCCCCTCAGACTCTTTCGAGAGTTACAAGATATAAACAAATCGATGAGCGCTTCATATGGGAGAGATCTTGTCCACCCCCCCCACCGCCGGGCCAGCCTTTGAGCAGGGGCCAAGAGAGAGGCGGTGTCGAGCCTCATAAAGTCATGGAGCATAAGCCAGCTCCACGCCAACAGCAGCAGGCGTAGTGGGAGAGGCGGAATCATATGTATGTCAACAACAAACCCAGTCAGAAAAACACTTCCCTGCACGCATGACATCACAGTGTTCGGAGTTAACCATGTTTCGACGGGAGGATGAAAAGAAACGGGCCCCTGACATGCCCGATTTACTGGTAAGCGGCGATCGGCCAGCGACGGCCAAGGCTATGCATTTCAGCACCTAAAGAGTAAACGCAGGTACGATGACAGAAATAAGGAAATCTATTCTGACGAGGGAATGACTACGAATTGATGGGGGCACTTGTTGACTCAAAACGCTGACCGGTTGCATCGTAAAAAAAACAAAAAAGAATTCCTAACAGTGCGTTCTCTGTGGAGAGGCTGGTAGGCGTGAGAGGCAGAATCTGAGCCAGGCTACGTCCCGGGAGGGCCAGTTACATCGGCTGCTCCCGGGTGCAGACTGCAAGACAGGGGCGCTGGGTGCCGACAAAGCTTCAGGCGAAGAGGACGTTTCGGAGACGCTACCATGTCACTGCGCCGACGGACAACGTTCACTCAGAGAGCTCTTAGCTTTTAGCCTTCAGAGCCTCTTTGGTGCACAGATTCACAGCTCTCAACATATGCCCGACAAGCCGGCACGTGCCAGCGACAAGCACCTCCAGCCAAGGCTTCCCAGCCCTTTGTCTCACGATCTTTCATCCACCCATTCAGAACAACCGAGAGGGGATAACATTCGCTCGGTGTTCTCTGAAACCCTGTACGCAATTCCCCCAGCCCCGGTTTAACCACAGTCTCTACCGCCACGCACGTGGATGAGGCCGAGCGGCCACTGACATGAAGTCGCCGTTGAAACTTTCAGGAAGTGCGGCGGCCAGAGTGCCTGGCACCCCTTAGTCATTCGTCGCACCGCCGCAAAGCAGAGACGAGGCTCCTTACTCACTTTTCCGCGCGTAGTTAGACGAGGCCCGTCCCTCATAAGACAGCAGCTCGTCTCGCATCGCCGTGGGGCGTTTCCCTTCCCCCCAGATAGATCGTCAGTCGAGAGTGAAACAACTTTTCCCCAGCCGTGTTTATTTATTTATTTGTTTGTTTATTTATTTGAAGCGCTTCGCGCAACTTTGTCGGTGCCATTTGTTGTCATTGGCTCATTTCCGTCTCCTCGGCTTGAAGCTCACGCAGTGGTAAAAGACGCACGCGCTGACTGGGGTTCCATTAAACATTCAGGGGAAGGCTGATTATTATGCTGGAGAGGCGAGAAGCTCTCTCTGGCATGTCCCTGTAGTTTACCACTCTGACTGCTTTATCAAAACTCCTCTCTCTGATGCCTGCCACTGTCGATGCTCCCGTGATTTATAGTGGCAGGAAAAAATATTCCTTTGAAAATGTATGTTTTTTTTATACATTCCTGGATTCCTAATGCCAGGGCTTGGTTAGACGTTGTCTCCAAAGCGCGTGCGGTCAAATGGCAGGATGTCTCTGACGCCACCGTGCAGAACGAATGGGACTTGAACCCCCTTCTCTGAGACCCCTGGAAGACGCCTGACAGGATGTTTCCTGAAAAACGAAACCCTCCCTCCCCCCCCTTTGAAGTCTTAACAGCATTCGCTACGCCAGTCACAATAACAGCAGCGGTTAGGGTAGATGCTCGCTGATAGATCAGAATTATTTATGTTTTTTCCCAAATGTGTTGAATAGACTGAAAAGAATGGTTCACACCCGACGCGCGGCGTAATATTTAAAAATGGAAGTGAAATGTACGTGGGTCGGTAGCCTTCTCCTCGCGGGAGGTTTTGTTAGAGCGGAATCGTACCTTTCTTCAGCTGGATGTTGAGTCTCCTGCCGACCTTTTTGGTGTAGCCCGTCGAGGGGGTGGCGCCGTGGCCTCTCGGCGGGGAGGGGGCGTTGCCAGAGGGGGACTCGTCCAGAGTGCTGGTGGGCGTCGACGGGGAGTAGAAGCAGCCCTGCTCGTGCGGACGCGGATTTGGCCGCGGGAGCGGGGGCGGGCGCGACATCCTCTGAGGGGTGTGGTCCAGCCCCACCGATAGGCTGCCCCTGTCGCTCACCTGCGAGTCCGGACTGAATCGGCCGTGGCCCGGGCCCAGCTCGCTCTGAGAGAACTGCTCGTACTGGGCCTTCTTCGCCGCCGGCACCACGTGAAACAGCATGACGGGCGTCCGCATCGCGTGCCGGAACATGTTCTGCGCTCTGGATGAGGGGCGAGACAACGACAAAGAAGCCCAGTTCAAGTACGACCGAACGGACGGGAAGCACCTCACCTTCGAGCGGCGGCTGCGTCCGACAGACAGGAAGTGGCCCAGGAGCGTGCCAGTTAAAAAAGTCAGAAGAGGTGGTGAAGTTAATAAGGTCTGCCGGTCTCTAACTGCAATTGCGAAGCAGGAACACGCATTAGAAGAGGAGAAAATGACAGTGAATATAAGAGCGTTAGCACTCAAAAGTTACGAGCGCTTACATTTTTGGAAACGCATTCAAGGCATTCCCGCTCAACAGGCTACAAAATAATGAGATGCAATGCTAAGCAGACAATTATAACTGTACAATTAGTTCCCTATCACGCTGTGATTGTATTGTGATCACTGCGAAATTACACTGGTGACACCGAAAAATGCTAACGTTGAATCCACTCCACTGTCTTGCATGTGTAGGGTGCCATGCAATAAATGTCAGCAGATTGAAAGGCAACAGGTCAGCTGCCATACTAACGCATTAAAAAATTCTCCCTGCCATGGAACATTCCGGAAACTGAAAAAGCAAGGTAAGGGGAAAAAAAAAAAAAAGAAAACGCCACTTTTGCTTTTAACGCAGATCTTAAGTCACATTGAGGCTTCGGCACTTAGCATATAGATAGCCAGACCCAAAGAAAGCCATTTGCCATACAGGGAGATAAAGGCCTTTGAGGGAATATGATTTAAACAATTCAATGCATGTTAACAGGACTGTATATCCACTTCATTACCAGGCGGACAACGCGACGCCGAACCCTTCTGAATTAGTTATTGACAATTACTAAGCAGCTTCCGCTATAATAAACAGCCCTTGATCCTGAGGCTTCAGCTTCTATCACACGGTGAAGCACACTTTGGGAATTCCGCCTCATTCTTATGTTAATTTCCAAAATCAAGCAAACAGCAGACTATGGGGTAATGAGCAGTACGGCGACACTCCAGTAATCACGCAGCACCGGGCTCTGATTGAATAATAAATGACTACATCAATGCATCATTAAATTTACTTAGATTAACTGCCTCCAAATATTTATCCATGCAAAACAATCCAATAAAATCAGACTATCACTTTGAATTATCTCTGTGCGGAGTACAATCAAGGAGGGGGGGGAGAGAAAACAGACCATCCTTTCTTCCCCTTAACTTCCTAAGTATCTTGTTACAGTACTTTCTCGCCCTGCGACAGTGTGAAACAAACATGCGAGAGAAAGCATCGCTCTCTTGTGGATTGTATTTATGCCATGAAATTAAGAAAACCATTTTTTTGTAAAGCATACAAAAGCCTTCTGTTGTTAACAGCTTGGGGCTTCTTTAATGTTTACTCATTACAAAGTATCATCGGTTCTAAAGATCTTGATCGCAACTGCCGTCCGCCAGATTAACGTTTACCGTTTAACATTTAAGGCTAAAAAGCCTGCATCTTCTGCTGTAGTGACACTTCCACGCCATAAGGGCTGCATATCATGCAGTGGACCAGACATCAAACAAAACACTTTTGCTGAGGTGTATAAGGTCTCTTCTCTCAGCCTCGTGGAGTTGTGCAAGTCCTTTCTCTCGCAAATCAACGCCAAAGATATCATAAATGCATTGTCACCCTGGATGAAAGCATTCTGATACGCAAGTAATCCTCAAATACATTGCCATGTACTCATAAGCACTGAACTCCAACGAAACAAGGCAGAATAGTAAACTTTTTTTGGCGCTTGACGGGCCTCTTGGCACCACCCTGCCCCGCGTGACTCCAGTCGGGGTGTCAGCGCGGGGGCATCCAACACGCAGATGCGCGCGCTGTGAGGTGCCTGCCCACCGGGCAGCCTTTCCCGCCCGCGGGCACCTGGAACACCGCAGCTGGGCGTCTCACAGAGTCATCCTGCTACGACATCCCGTCGCTTGCCAAGAATCCCCGCCGTTTCCCCCTGGATATAAACCACAGAGCGGATTCCCGAGGCAGCGGGCGTAGCCAGCGACCTTGACGTATCAGATCGTACCCGGACCCGGGATGTGATTGGTCTCTCAATCCCCGACCGCCACTTCAGACATGTAGAAAGAACAGACAACATGTAGAAAGAGCAGACACCTGTGTGGTGTGTCTGTGTGTGTGTGTGTGTGCGTGCGTGTGTGTGTGTGTGTGTGTGTGTGTGTGTGTGTGTGTGTGTGTGTGTGTGTGTGTGCGTGTGTGTTTTCGCTTGAGTGGCTTTGGGTAAACGGAGAAAAACACTCAGTTACCATTTGCTTCAGACCTTCATCACGCTAAGGAAATGATTGGCAACAATAAATCAATAGATCAGGGGACAGGTTTATAAGCTCGCTCGCTGGCAGAATAAACCACTCAATCAAAGGGATACCACCGAGGGGTGAGAAAATACACCCCCAATTCCCTTTACCGTGGTGGAGATTCACACCGAACACCGGGATTTGACTGGCTGCTCTAATGCCGTACCTAATCCACCTCGATAAATAACCCAGCAGGTCTGTATTCATAGGTCTATAAGCACGTTTGAGTTTTAATTCTGTGGAGAGAAAAAAAAAGAAGTGATCTTGACATTTCAACAGACAAAGTCCTGAATAATAACAAGAAATGAAGTCTGCACACTACCACGACGCTCCCGTGATTCATTTTATTTGCGCACACAGATGATGCGAGTGCAAATAGTTCAGTGACAGAGGCACAGAGAAGGAGACAGACAGACAGAGAGACTCTCTGGGGAGCAGTGGGCAGCAGAGGCAGACTTGACCTGAATGTTATCTGCGTTATGAATGATAAGTGCACTGAATTGGCCTGGCATGTGAAGCTCAGGGGAGCGGATGGCAAAGGTCTCCACAGCCTGCTGATAAAGCCGGTGCGGCATCCCGTCACTGCCCTCACCTGCACAAGGCCATGGGCACACTGGGGCTGGGGCTGAGTGCCTGGGCTAGCCACCAGAGAATACAGAGACAGAGAGAGGGAGAGAGATACGGGGGAAGGAAAAGGAGAGTGAGGAGAGAGAGAGAAAAAAAGATGCAGAGGGACAGCGAGAAGGACGGAGGGGAAGGGCTAGAGGGAGAAGGAGACGGACGCTAGGGAGGAAAAAAGAGACGGAGGGGAGAGTGAGAAGGGCAGTGGACTAGGGACATTGAGGGAGAGGGAGAGAGGGAGAGAGAGAGAGAGAGAGAGAGAGAGAGAGAGAGAGAGAGAGAGAGAGGGAGGGAGAGGGAGAGGGAGGAGGGAGAGGGAGGGAGAGGGAGAGGGAGAGGGAGAGAGAGAGAGAGAGGGAGAGAGAGAGAGAGAGAGAGAGAGAGAGAGAGAGGGAGAGAGAGCGGAGGAATGGAGGGCCAACGGGGAACTGCGTCAGTCCCCGGGAGAGCTTACTGTTCGAATCGGATGTTGCGCAGGTCCCCGTTATTAATCCGGACGATACAGTCGTTCTCGTGGAACAGACTCTCCTGCTCGGCCTTGCCGCCCCTCTCCAGGCGCTTCACTAACAGGCCCAGGGTCCTGGAACATTGAAAATCAGACATTACCGCCACCTGCATAGCCCGCCGCGTCATTAACACCGCCGCGCTAATTACGAGCCCGAACCGAGCCCCGTGATCAACTCGGGCTCTCTGCTCCGTCAGCAGGTTGAGGGCGCACGGCGGCACACTTCCCTTCCCACATGTCTTCTGCATATCCTTAAGTAAACCATAGAGGGGGGGGAAGAAAAGGCCAAGCAGGTTGTCAGCATTGAGTCTGCAGATTAGCATAGAGACAGGTGGAGAGGCATAAGGATGGATAGAGAGAGAGACAGTGACAGAGAGATAGAGAGAGAGAGGCACAGCAGAAAGTCGCGAGTTTCTTTCCGATCGCCGCACACATTTTACCCCGGCCTAAGCGCATTGAATTTGTTTGTTTGATTACCTGGCTGAGAGAAACGCTCTACACCGGATTTGTCTGAGCCGGTAGCTATACTCCATCTCTATTTCCATAATTCTAAATCAATAACGTAAAGCGAGTGGTTGGAGGAAGCCAAACCTGAAGTTTCAACTTCGAGCGTGACACATTCTGACATATAGGATTTCTCAGAGATGCTGTTCTGTCAAATTCCCGGTTTCACACCCTTCAGCTGTGAAGGACATCGGCGCGGTAATCCGGGGCCCACAAAGTGATCATCCTAAAGCGGCGGAAAACTCCGGCACATTCCGCCACCGCCTTGTGACAAGCTTAAAATGTGAGCAGGCAGCAGTGCTATAAATAACGGTGGGGCTGCTGAGTGTGCCGTCTCAGCATCCCTTCCAAACTCAAGACGTTTGCAGTCAAACAACCAAAACAAATAAATCAAAAATCTCCTTGAGGTTTAACGTCCGGCTCTGATCGGGAAAGACACGCAAGGACATATGATGGGCAGGGAAAGCAAAAAAATCGAAATAAAACTATGTTTGTGGTTTTCGGCACCTGGCAAACTCGTGATACCTCGATTCCCCCCTGCCACATCTGATAGGAGATTTTCGCTGAGCTACCATGAAAAAAATTAAGAGGGATACAGTCATCATTAAATGATTTCTCACTCTTGGGGAAAGGTAAAAAGTTGCTACAGTGAATGCTGTGGAAAAAACGAAAAGAAAAAAGAAAAACATAGCCCACATTATATGCACTCCAAAGATTCTTCTGGTGCACGTACAACAACAGACAGCAATTATTTGGGGCACAGAAAAAGTAAACATGCAAATCTGGCCAGTGTTTCAGCCAAATGGGGTGTGCTTGTTTTAGCTTGTGGTCTCAATCCTCACACACGCTACAAAGCTTGAACGAAGACATACAGGATCCCTTTGTATGGACCCTGGGAGCTCCATGAGTGTGCGAACACCGTGCTATTACAACCAGGCCGACGAATCCTGGGAAATTGCCCTTCATCTTTAAAAATGTGGACGGGGTGTACACGAAGGGAGGGGGATGAGGAAAAAAAACTTCTCCAAACTGGAAAAAGTTCAAACTATTTTTAAGAGCCGAAAACTTTTTCACAAAAAAAACCTCAATTGTTTAAGAGAGCCAAAGCACTCTTGTACAATTCTGATGGCGAAGATGACACCTTGCTGACCTGCAGTCAAATTATCAGGAGCTTTTGCTCGAAGCCTTGCAAGCATGATTCAATATCAGGATACTTATTTTGCTGTCATTTTTGGGAGTTTGGCGGAAACTAAGTGGATGACTTGTTCAGGTGGCTGCCTACCTGGGACTGGCTTATTCCATTTGCCCAGGGGGCTGCGACGCAAGTGTACAGTGTAGGGGCGGCTGTGTAGTGCAATGGTCAGGGAACTGGGCTTGTAACTCAGAGGTTGCCGGTTCAATTCCCAGGTGGGGGCACTGCCGTTGTAACCTTAAGCCAGGTGCTTAACCTGAATTGCTTCAGGAAAAATATCCAGCTGTATAAATGGATTGTATGTAAAGCGTGTAAACTGTGTAAGCGTCTGCTAAATGCCTAAAATGTAAAATGGAATGGAATGCGCAGGTGGACGTGCACGTGACCCACTGAATGGGCGCCAGCAGCTTTGCCGGTGTGACTAATAGCTAAGTAGACACAACGCGAGAGAGACCACCTGTTCCCATCTATTGACTTTAATTGAATAATAATGTAATCAGGATCCAGTTATGCGCCACAATTATGTCGGCAGCTTGTTTACCGTCCACACCAGTCACAGGATAAAATCTCATTATTGAAATGTTTCCGTGAGTGTTTAGCGCTCTCTCCTCCCTCTCTCTCTCTCTCTCCTTCCTCCCTCTCTCTCTCTCTCCCCCCCTCTCCCTCCCTCTCCCTCCCTCCCTCCCCCTCCCTCCCTCTCCCTCCCTCTCCTCCCTCCCTCCCTCTCTCTCTCCCTCCCCCCTCCCTCTCTCTCCCTCCCTCCCTCCTCCTCCCTCCCTCTCCTCCCTCCCTCCCCTCCTCCCTCTCCTCCCTCCCTCCCTCCCCTCTCTCCCTCTCCTCTCTCCCCCTCCCTCCCTCCCTCTCTCTCCTCCCTCTCCTCCCTCCCTCCCTCCCTCCCTCTCCCTCCCTCCCCCTCTCTCCCTTCTCCCCTCACTCCCTCCCTCCCTCCCTCTCTCCCTCCCCCCTCCCTCTCTCTCCCTCCCTCAGGTGACACAGATGGAGTAGCGGGCTCCAGAAGCACCTCATCACACAGGTTTGACCCTGCGCCCCTCATCAAGCCCCTAATGAGAGATGGCTCCAGGATCCTTCCTAATGCCCGCCGTCTTGGAGAAAGTGCTGATGAAGTTATTACCATAATTGTGCTTGGTTTCTATGTGTGGGGATAAACTGTTGAGAGGCTGACTCTGTGATTATCATTAAACTCATTTTCAGAAAGCAGAAAAACAGAAAAGTTTACTTTCAGCAGATGGGTCTTAATGAGCCGCGCTTGTCACCCCAGGCCGTGACTGTGTGCCACTGGTCAGAAAAGAGCTCGGGCTCAAGGTGACCCCTGCCCTGACCTGCGTCAGCCTGGCCCTGTGCTCCGTCTCCATGGAGATCCAGCACACCTGGCCACGCCTACCTCTGTGTCACACAGCGCCCTCGTCTCAGATCCGTGAGGATCACGCGCTTTGCGATGCTCAGCTTCGTGGTTAAATGTAACTTGTCGCAGCCACCATGCACGGCTCCTGCTTCAGACAGATAGAGTCCAGAGGAGCAGAGGAGGGAGAAGAGGATTCTCACCATCCGGTCCCCAGGAGACAGACACACTGGGGGCCGAGGCGCCTGGGAACGTGCATTCTTCCAGCGGTACACTAAATAATATATTACCCACAATCCACAGAGGCAGAAGTAGCCTTTTGAAAAGTATATTCAGAGGTGTGCATGTGTTGAATGGTTACCAATACACATACCCCAACTAACGTACCTTTTTAATGTTTCACTCACTTGCTTTGACTCAAAGCGGTTTTGTGCATTCTGTGCACTGTGAGAAAAGCCTACAGCATTTGGCTCGCAAGTCCCAAAACATGTCATGAGTACAGATCACAATAATCTAAAGGGCATTAAATTAAATGAAAAATTGGCTGAAAGCAATGTCATGCAATTTTCAATGACACAGTCCATTTTCATCCATATATTTTCTTTTTTCCTTCAAACGCCTCGTTTTCTTGTCTGCTTTATTTCCCCCCTTGTACTGCATATTCCCTGACCTTGGAATATGTAATCCCATCGGCAAATGACCCAGTGTTATAAATTAGCTTTTAGTATGATTACGCTTGCCAGTTCCAACCTTTTTAATAACTGTAAACTCTTGATATATGCAGCAAGGGGCCCTCATCCTCTTCACTGCTTATAAGGCGTGTGGTGGGGGGGGGTGGGAGAAGGGGGCGTTGTGCCTGAGGTCGAGTTGTTACGCCAGTTCCCCAATTACCCCGTCACCTTCACTTCCCCGTGTCACCTTCGACAGGCCCGTGAGTGTTAAAGACGCCGCGGTGGTGAAACGCGTCGCGTCTGACCTCAATAAAGCCGTGCGAGGGAAGTGACCCGCGCTGCGGCGTGAGGAACCTCGGCTGCCCCCGGCACAGGAGCGAATTTCATTTTTATTTCCTTTCCGCGGGTCCTCGCGGCCGTAAAACGCGGGCCGGTGTCGGGGCCGGTCCCCCGGAGCGGTGCGTTTTATTGAGGAGGGCGCAGAAGAAAGGCAGAAGAGTCAGGCTCACGTAAAACGAGGGGAAGCAGAAACACCTGGAGCTGGCGGTGACTGATTGTGCCAAAGCCGGCGCGGGAGAGGCGGGCGGAGGGGAATGCAGAAGACATGGTCGGAGACATGGCTACGCACGCGCTAACGGGCCGGAGGCGGCAGGGAGCTTTACCTTCGATCGCGCGCACTGAAAGGCACTACGTGGATCCCCAGGGGGCCGCCGTCGTTGGTGACTTCGACCAGCTTTACAATGTCACTGCGAGACAATGATGAGTGGTGCCGGGTGAGAGCGGGGTCCACACGTAACAGGAACAACAACAAAAGGAAAAGACAAATGATACAAAACACAAAAAGGTGAGACCAGGGGCCTAAGCCGTGGCTAAGCTAATCCACTCAGACCTTTTTTAATACATGAAGAGCAACAAATGTGTTGATGGAAAAAATTTAGATTATGTATCGAAAAACAAAAATTTAGGCTATGTATCCAAATACAAAAATGTATACTATTTAACAAAATACAAAAATGTAGACTATTTATCCAAATTTTAAAAAAAGTAACCTATGTGTCCAGATACAAAAAAATTAAAACCATGTATTCCATATAAATTGTCTGTTTTACCAGTGTTACAGGTATGGTATGCAGCTGCCTAGAATGATGTCTATCGCTGTATTACTGCACAGATCTCTTGTGCATTAATACATTGTTTCTACCATGTATTAATGCACATCTTGTAAGTCGCTCTAGGTAAGAGCGTCTGCTAAATGCTTAAAATGTCAAATGTAAAATGTAAATGTAATGCAGTAGATTAGCCCTGGCTTTAAAACAACCAAAGTGAACACACTGTACCTGCAAATGAGGCTGAAGGCATGAGGGAGAAGGGTCAAACAAACAAAACACAAGAGAAGGTTAAGCGCACCGTGAGAATGGACCTTCTCAAAGTGATGGTGACAGTGGCGACAATGGATGCGGTGAGAATGAATGTTTCACAGGAGGAAATGATTACGATGCGGCCGGGTGGCTTCAGAAGGATTTTCTCCAAACCTCACCGTAGTCTCGATCGCAAGCCAGACCAGTTTTCCATCATTTACCAGTCGAGATTAACTTAGGTCAAGTGCTACCGAGTGCAACTTTTGTTAAGCTTCGGATTTAGGACGGAATTGATTTAGTGCCCAATTAGGTTCCGTTTGTAGAGAAATACGAAGGGGAGTCATGATAATCTGTATATATCTGTATGTCTGTATAAGTGTGATCCTCTGTCACTCGCCAGGCCAACACCTGGGCTGTAGGTGTAGTTACAGGGGCCCCGCCTTGTCCTGACCGCGAGTGTAAAAGGGCGTGTCTGATAACAGGGTGGTTTGGGGGACTTACTCCAGAGACAGGACGGAGTTGTGCTCCAAGCACGAGTCGGCGCGCCCCACCGGCTCGATCCTGCCATTCTCCTCCTCCCTTCCTTCCTCGTCCTCCTGGAAGACACAAGGACACACAGGATACATCATCAGCCCATCGCACTCCTCCTGCTGGGGCCCGCCCCCACGGCCCGCCTGCCACTCCCTCCGTCCTATCACGGGCCAGCATTTCAAAATCACAACCAGATTATAAAAAATATGATTATAATTATTATAATCTGTCGTTGCAGTCGTTACTATTATTATTATTACATTTGATATATTTAGTAGATACTCTCACCCAGAGTGTCTTACACAACGTGCTATTTTCTTTGCACGCTATCCATTTATACAGCTGGATATTTAACCAAAGTGATCGATACAACAGCAGTGCTCCCATCTGGGGTCTGAACCTGCAACCTGCTGATTCGCGGACCTAGTGCCGTAACCACGGCATCGCGCTGCATCCGCCGTACCGCCGGGGCAGCCTGGGTCTCGCCCGGGGGGAGAGAGACGGCTGTGATTGATCACCCGCGCCGATCAATCCGCCCGGGTCAGGCTCTGTCCAACAGCCCGGGTCTCCCTCACTGTAATTCTGTAAAGTGAGCAGTTCATCGAGGCTCATTTGTTTCTATCACTGCATTCATTTGGCCTCCTACTCTTTCTGGCTTTCACTCTCCATTACCCATTACCCCTCTGCGACTCTGTTTACTAATGCGCTCCGAGCAGATGCCTGAAAGCCCCATCGCTCTCTCTCTCTTTCTGGCCCGACCCCCCGTCCGCCGGAGCTATAACTGCGCCGTGTACAGTACTGCAGCGCCACGGCCGCCAAGGCGCTCGCGCTCAAGAGCGCCCACGAGGCGTCGAGGAGACAACGCCCCCCGCCGCGGCGAGAAATATTAAAGCAGACAGTTTACGCCGAGAGAAATGTCCTTCTGCTTAAAATACAAATCATGTGGACATGACACGGGTGAAGTGTATTTCGCCAGCGACAGGTAAATGTTAATGTGTTACTGTGGCCCGTCCCTCAGCGAGGGACCGCCATTAAGACACAGAGTTAGTGTCTAGACACCAGGTGATCGCCTCTTCTGGAGGAGGGGGTGGGGGTTGTTACTGGCTGTTATTAAAACGCTGCCTGCCTCAACCTTCGGATTCCTATTTTCCTGAAATGTCAAGCACATCTAAATAACCGCTCTCCCGTTTTTCATGGAAATGCGCTCAGCCCTTTCAAACTGTGAACCTTCTTTGACGTGTAAGGTGATGCCAGAAGACACAGCACAAAGTTGAGCAATAAAAACAGGGTCATGAAATTTTCATAAGGGTACCTGCAGCGCACACACACACTCAAAACACAGACGCACACACACATAGACACACACACACGCACACACACAGACACACACACAGACACACACACGCACGCACGCACGCACGCACACACACACGCGCACACACATGCACACACAAACACAAACACACACACACACACACACACACACACACACACAGACACAGACACAGACACACACAGACACACACACACATGCGCACACACATGCACACACAAACACACACACACACACACACACACACACACACACACACACACACACACACACACACACACACACACAGAGACACAGACACAGACACACACACAGACACCCATGCCTATGAAAACTAGTATATCACCCTTGTTTCCAAACAGGCTATGTGGATACAGTGTTAATTGGCTCTCAATGGGGGGTCTCAGGAGGTATATGTCTCAACACCTTTGTGTGCTTTCAAAACCAAGGGGAATGGGAAGTTCCTTCTCCTGCTTATAGTGTGAATATGGGAGTAGGAGTTTATTAAATAACAGCAGAGAATGGACATCCAAGAGAGGAAGTGGCTTAAAACCAAGTCAAAGGGAAAATGTAAGACTATATCATAAGTCAAATCATAATAAATGCTATAAGCTGTTCCTTGTTTTCTAAGATAATGGTAACACGCACAGGCCACTTTGACTTATATTAATCATTAGTGACACTGACAAGTAATTAACTTCAATAACGGTTGCTCTCAGCGACAGCGATGTCGATTTCTGCAGCGGAGTGACAATGGTATCTGACGTGTATTCACCGTGCTTTACAGAGCACGCTACTGAATTACGCCAAAAGCTGTGCACCGGAGAGACTCCCAGAGACACCGCTCAGACTAGCGCACTTCGGCACGGAGAGCCGAGGGTGGTTTTCCGTGAGCTGCTTCACGCCGGTGCCGGCCCGGTGACACAATGCTGTCTGTCAGCCGCTCCGGCTTCTCTTCCCCTGGTCAGTCTCTCGCGCTGGGCCGAGGGGCCGGCGCACAGACCTATTTTGCAGAGCGCCACCTTGCCCTGTCGCCGGAAGCTATGGCAACCTCACGCCAGGTGCCACTCCGACTGTATCGTTCATCCCTCTGCAAAAAAAACCCCGTCAACTCTATGCGGTTCGTGATAAAGTGCCCCGCTCCTCTGTGGCGAGTCTCCTCCTCTTTACCCCCAGCTGTGTTTCCCCTATGCAGTTTTCTTGGGCGACGGGTACCTTCCTCAGTGATCCCCGGGAGCAAGGCGAGGTGTGGCCCCCGTCCGTACCGACGCCCGCCGTACCCCTTCCCCCTGCGAGGGCCCGAGAGAAGGTCTCTCCATGCCATCGGGAGAGCTCCACCCCGGCACGACACTGGGGCCAGGGACCGCGGTAGTCATGACAGGTTGCCAGGGGCTACAAGCCAGCCCATCAGTCATGTAATAACTGTGGTGGGTGTTAAACCCTTAAACCAGGGGCCTGCGAAGAGCCGGCGTTTGTGCATGCCCGCAGACTATAGGGCGGAGGTGAATCCTGCCACCCTCTGTCAAACTCCGCCCTGCGGACAGACAGGGTTGCCGTAGTAGAGGCGGGGGGGGGGGGGCGGCGGAGCTGTGGGGTTGCCGCGGGAGATGACAGCTAAGCGTCACTCTCCAGAGACGGCCCGTTCCATTCAGCTCAACGCTCACAGTGCTCACAGAAGGGCACTGCTTTAAAGGAATAAAGGTCACTTCACTCCGGGGAAGTCTGCTCCACTCACAGCTCCACTGCTCCACTTGCTAACTCAAGCAGCACAGGGGCAGCCACTTTTACACCAGTACTAATATGGAGATGAATACATGCATTCTACACAGTCTGTTAAGTAAGCTTGTCTTTGCACGTGAGTGTTAATTCCACTCGTATTTTGTTTAGGGTTTTTTTTTCTTTCTTTTTTATACAATTCCTGCTAATTGGTTAAAGCGAACATTGGTGACAGTGTGGAATACTGGTTAAAAAAACGGAAAACACTGGTGTTGGAAACACTCTGGCTTTATAGCTCTGGCTACAAACACATGTAAGATGCGCCGGGTACTGCTTCGGCATTGTACCAATGTTTAATTGTACTTAATTGTTCTCCAAGCACCTGTGGCACATTTGATAAGGTTTGCAAATGCTCTGCTTCTTATTTTCCAGTACTGCTTCTCAACATAAATCTAGTAGATCCACAAAGGAACTATTATATGAAAAACAGAAACACATACTCCCTAAAGTTACAGCACAAGCAGGCGCACAGACCTGAGAGGCCGTTTCCTTCCTTCGAGCTCCAGGACTGATTGCCACATCGCACTGGTGACCACAGGTCTGCTCGCCGGTCTGATCTCAATTCAGGGGTCACCCTGCCACACAGTGCAGGCGAGCAAATCTAGTAACCGATTTATGGGCACAACAAATACCTGCGATAGAGTGCCACAGAGAGCAAGAGACAACACCTGCGGTGGCACCCACACAAGCAGCCGGTAATATCCCTCTTCAACCCTGGCGGGGGGATTGTGGGGAATGGCACAGACTTGTGGATACTCAATCAACGGCCCCCTTTCAGTGACGCGTGCGAGAAGGCGTGGAGGCTGGGGGCAGGGCCCGACAATGGACCGTAAACAGACACGGCCGTCATCATCCCAACAGCGGAATCATCCCGCGGGCGCGGTTTCTCAACGGCGGAGGAAAACGTCTTTCCTTTTGGTTCAGGCACGTCATAGACGGCTTCTCAGCCTCCAGCCCTGGACCTCACAATGCGACAGTGTTGAGCCACTTAGTATCTCAAGAATTGGGGTCAGAGCTATTCCTGCTCCTCTAGGGAGAATATTAGAGCACACGAGCCACAGTCACATTCAGCCCATCTGAGCTCATCGTTTGCCCATAAAAGCAGTGAATCTGGAGTGATGCACTCACTCACGTATCCTCAAAGTATGCCAGCCCCTGACTGTAACCATCAAATTCCACACTTTTGGATCTCCCACTGAGATGAAATACTTTCAAGTGTCAGTTTACCTTTTTTAATTGAATTAATTTACACCTGCTGACTCTGCGAACAGAACTCGCCATGAAACAACATTGGCAGTGAACGTTATTAAACTCTTTTAAAGCTTTGAATAATTCAGTGATCAACCTCCTTTTACTAAAAGTTATCTTCGGGGTGGCGGATAGCGTAGCGGTCTAACGCACCCGCATCTTGGCTGGTCCGATACGTGTGTGCGCTGCCTATCACGGACGCGGTTCGAAACCAGTCTATGCCAAACCAGCCCTGGCCGATAGCTCCGATCGGGGGCGGCGTTTGGCTGTCTGCCCCAGGGGTAGGGTGAGCCGACTCAAGTTCGCTGTGAAGCACATAAGGGTATCTCAAGAACGTGGGTGGACAAATTCCATCTCGGCGGAATTTGCTGCCCTCAGAGAATTAGCTTGCCTCGTAGAGACGAGTGGTGAACTCTTGTGGGGAGGGCAAATCAAAATACATAGAGCCTATAATTGGCCACTAAATTGGGAGAAAAATTGTGAAAAAAATCTGAAACAAATAATAAATTAAAAAATATATATATATATATCTTATACTTATCTTCATAAGCCAGTCCTGCAACTAGTCTAGTTACTCTTCTCTATACTTTCCCAAGACACTTTAATGGGGTGCCCAACATCCAATGAGGTATTATAAATGGCATTGTTAGATTATTTTAATATTGCCACTTCTACATGTGGAATGGAATGACCAAAGCCTAAGGCTGATACACAATCCCCATTGTCCCTGCTTTACTCAGGTCAAACACAAGAGTGGTTGGTGAATCTGGACTACACAAAGACACATTATATTTCAACTATCCCTTCCAGCAAAACAGTGTAATTAGACCATTTTGGCCTGTTAATGAATTGAGTGATTGAGCTGGAGCTGACGAGCAACGTCCAGCGCTGAACCCTTCCCTCTTAGAGCGGGCTTTTGAGCCCCCCCCCCCCCAGAGCCATAATGGGCCCCCATTACAGCAGCCTATGCCTCAAAGTGGGAAACCTTTCCAGACAGTTATCTACATTTATGCTCGTTAAAGGAAGGTTACTAAGTTTAGAAACCAAGTTAATTCCATTAGGGGGACACTGAGTAGGTCCTCTTGATGCAATTTATTTTCTTGCGTACCGTTTCGTCGGTGCTACACAAAGCAAACGACTGGCCTTTTCCTGTTGGTTTTTCGTGCGATTGCCGGCATGCCAAGATTTCATGAATCAACAGACTTTCTTTGCACAGAAACACGTTGATATTTACAATGGCAGTGTGTTATGGTAGTCAACCTTAAAATCCACTGTTGAAACAAAATCTCATCTTTCCACATTCTTTGCTTCACTGACGAAGCACTCGGCACTCGTGAGAAAGGAACGGGTAATCTTTACACAGCAATTGAGTCCTGAACTCCAACCTCTTGTTGAAATGACAAATGCAGAAAAATCACAGCGCTTTGCCTTGCCTGGTTTCGAGAGATTAATTGCAAAACGTTGAACAGTTCTTTAGTATTATACATGGTTTTCTCAAAGGACAACAGCAGTGCCAACATAAGATATGAAGCTATAGAATGAAGACTGATAACCTTGAACAGCATGCAGCTACCTCATCATGTTAAAAATCATGCCACTTAATTATTAGTTTCTAGTTGTCAGGGTGTGAGCTAGATATTAAAGACTCCAGACAAATTACTAAAAATATTAAAATGCTCCAGACAAACTCCTCCATCTCTCTCCTGTTCAACTGCAACCCACAGGCTTCATGTCAATACAATGTTCACAAGCCTCTATTCACATTCCCACTAAATAATTAGGCACTTTTTTTTTTTTTTTTTCCTACCACAGAAAAAGAGAACAGACCATACCACTCCAATAGTGGATCATACCATTCCAAAAGCAGATCATACCATTCCAAAACGGATCGCACCATTAGAAAAGCAGATCATACCATTTCAATAGCAGGTCTTACCATTCCAAAGCACATTGTTCTCAGGTCTCAGCTAGGTCCAGTCTAGTCTCTGAATGTTTCCAGCTCACCTCCAAACAGTGGACAGCGTATATTCCTTGCCCCAGGGCAAAGGATAAGCCAATCAAAAGACTTGCTAGCCAAGAGAGCCACATGAGGGTTGCCTCCATGCCCTCCCATAATGCAGTAATTTTATTAAGGTGGTATTTTGCATATCAAAAAAGTATTACTTAAGTGGACACTTAAGTGAGGAGAATTGCATTAAAAGAAAAAAAGAAAAAAAAGTCAAAGGAAAATGTAGCAAAACATCAAAAAATGCCGGAGAATTTGAGACTCGTCCTTTCTTTCCTAGACTGCTGTGGGCTCTAGGATTGCTCAACATGTGCCGTGTACATGTTTCCCTTTCTTTCATCATCAACCCCTTATTTATTTATTTTTTTCAGCGTGTAAAAGTTTTGGTATGACGTGGATTACTTTAAGCGAATTAAAGCCAAACAGGTTCTTAATGCTATTAGGTAAATTAAATCAGGGATGCGAGCACGACGCATTTCGCGCAGGTCTTGGGAATGAGCGCCGCTGGCTGCCTTTCGTGGCCTCGGCCCGGTCAGGTCCACGGCGGATTACATTTGTGTCGTATACATCATCTGCCAGCCGCAATTTCATATCAGGCCAGGGATATCTATCAATGACAGAGTGCCGTTTTGTAGGGCTGCTCTATCGTTAAATTGCACTTTAATTAAATTAGGCCAGCTAATTATGAGGGTTTAAATCAATCATGTAGTCAATAACAAAACCTAAAGCGCACGGCGTCTCAAACTTCCAACCCCCATCAATAACAACAGACAGGAATGCTCTTTGGTGCAACCGCAGGTTTTAAAGGGTATGAATTATTGAAAATTAAGTTACCGCAATTTGCTTTGTCTGGATACTTTTACATGATCTATGGCCACTCGATAGGGAAAATAAGTAAATCCATATAGTCTCCCTATGAGCATAAACACCGGATTGAATGAAGAGACCTCGGACTACACTAGTACATTACATTTTTTCTCATGCGCGATGCAAGACCCCTTGGCCACAAACAAAATATTCTCCAGCGCTGTTATGAATTCCATACAGGAATTTCATATGTCGCAGTAATTGAGAAAAATGACACGGGGCGGTTCAGTTTTAACACGTATTCCTGTTGTGAAATGCCCACTTATCTGGCACAAAGAAGGGAAACAGTCGCATCTCGAGGAGATTTATAATATTAACACTTTTGCAGACTAATCACAGTTCCGGGGTAATGGGGTAGAGGGATCTCCTTTGACTGTATGGAACAATTAATCTGGCTTTTCCACTTTAAAGGTCAGTAAGCATATCTTAGACAATCCTCAGGGGAAAAAACACAAGTCTGACTGCCACAGAACAGGGATTAACAGCATCCGTGTGCCCGAACAGCCATAACTAAAACCTATTTAGTGCAATTAAGAGAACCGTTACTTCTTTTCGCTATGAATAAATGCACCTATTATACAGTATCTCGGTACACACATATGCATACAATCACCCAGATACAAATCTGGCTGGCTTTTAACAGAGCTCCATGTGTGCAATACAAAAAGCAATTCAAACTGGCAACAGGCCATTCGTCTTTATTTGTGGAGCTAGACCACGACCCCATTCTGCCCTATCGCTCTATGTTTCATTATTTATTTGTCTAAAAGTGAGTCAAAAAATACAATTTTCATACATGGGGCTTCAACAATATCAAACGATACCTGCAAACTGAATATATTTATCCGCTTTGTGAAGCGAATAATGCCCTCATTTGTAAAAATAATATATTTCTAAGGTGGTTCCTCTGGTTGACATTTTGTCAATTAATGTACGGGTCTCTGCCAAAATAAAGGGAACACTAACATAAAGTGTCTTAATAGGACGTTGGCCACCAGGAGCCACCAGAACAGCTTCAATGCACCTTGGCATAGATTCTACAAGTGTCTGAAACTCTGTTGGAGGGATGCAACACCATTCTTCCACAATAAATTCCATCATTTGGTATTTTGTTGATGGTGGTGGAAAATGCTGTTTCAGTCGCTGATCCAGAATCTCCCATAAGTGTTCAATTGGGTTGAGATCTGGTGACTGAGACAGCCATGGCATATGATTTACATCATTTTCATGCTCATCAAATCATTCAGTGTCCACTCATGCCTCAGGGCATTGTCATCCTGAAAGATACTATGCCCATCAGGATAGAAATACTTCACCATAGGATTAAGTTGATCAATCAGAATGGCTTTGTATTTATTGGCATTTACTTTGGGGTTGATTGGACCTAAACCATGCAAGGAAAATGCACCCCACACCATAACAGAGCCACCAGAACCGTTCACTGTGGGAAACAAGCACTCCGGCCTTTTTCCACTCCTCAGTAGACCACTGTCTGTGTTCTTTGCACCACTTTACTCGCAAACATGCATTTTTAGATGCAACAAGGGGTTTATGCACTGCAACCCCACCATAGTATCCCTCCCTGTGAAGTTCTCGACGGACTGTTCTTGATGAAACCTGCTCACACCACAGATTGATATTTGCAATCAACTGATTGTTTTGCCAACACATTGCACGGACATCATGGTTGAGGAGTATACGGTTTAAACACAGTTGCCACTGAGATCTCTTCTTGTAGCCATGGTAGCCAAAATAAAAAGCAACTCAACTGTGCCTGCCCACCATTTTATACATAACTCTAAGCATGATGGGATGCTCATTGTTAAATTAACCCAGGAACCACACCTGTGTATGCTTTCATTATACTTTGCTTGCCTCACTTACTCAAGTGTTTCCTTAATGTTGGCAGTTACCTGTATTTATATTTTATCATACATTTCCAGACTAATATTGATGTATACTTTGCCGTTATTTTATTGTGTCAAAAAATACAATATCCATGTTATGTTCCATATTTATAGTAGATCAGCACTGAATGCCTGCACTGTTTAAACTCAATAATTCTAAAGTAAGACAGTTAATATGAACATACAGATAATTTAGAAGGCCATGTGACTGTACATACAGTGAATGTCACAAGGAAGCGCAGCCTATTTTTCTGATTAGCAATCGTCAGTCTTGTCCAATGACTTCATTTTGAAGCCGCAACACGCAGGCCAATCGTCCATTAATTTTTAATTGGAGCCAGCGGTTCTGGGGGAGGGAAAAAATCTATCCTCCCCGAGTGTCTAAATGAAGAGGGCTTCGCAGCAGTGAATGCGAGAGTGCATTTAATGAAGTGAAGTCTCTGTGGATACGCCACGCTCCTCCACCACTCCGTTCCCAGAGGTGGGGGGGGGACATGCACCCAAACACCACAGAACATCTCCAGTCAATCCAGCCCATTCTGTCTATCAACAATTCACATCTTCTGCCCTTTGTAGTGTAAGAAGCAAGACTTTACATTAAGCATGTTTTTTTGAAAGGTACCATCAAGAGACAAAATGCATAGGGGCTGGCGGATAGCGTAGCGGTCTTATGCACCCGTATTTGGCTGGTCCTGTACGAGTGAGAGCTGCCTATTAGGGATGCGGGAAGCAGAGTTCGCTGCCCTCAGAGAATTAGCTTGCCTCATAGAGAGAAGCGTGAACTCGTGTGGAGAGGGTAAATCAAAATAAATAGAGGGTACACAGTAATTGGACACTAAATTTGGAGAAAAACAGGCAAAAATCACAGAAAAGGTTCCTTCATCATATCCTACGACCTAGTGTGATGGAAATGTACTTGGCTCATACTGTGATGGAAATGATACGGTGTGCTGCTGACCACTCTACACAAATATAATTTTCCTGTATTAGGGGCAGGGTTGAAAATGTTGCAGTTTGCCAGTAACAAGATGTGAAGCATTTATATACCAAAATTAGCTCTTTAAAGAGGGCATTGTAGCTGTTGTACATAAGCCGCCAATGGGAGGGATTTGGTGTAAACACACTGACCAAATAGTTTCACCAGAACACTACTACTATTACACAGCAGGAGAAGCATGACCCCATGATCTTTATATTTATATAGTGATCTTTATATCCGATGCTTAAAAACAATGACAACCCAAAGGCAAGCGCCAGGGTACCATTTTGGTGCCAGATATTAAAATAGCTGCCCTGTGGACTTAAGGCTTTTGATCATTAAGAAAAACCTAGTCCACATTGAAACTGCTGAAAGTAAACAAGTAATTAGGAACTGCACTTAAAGAAAAAGTAAACCACCAACAAGAAAACAATTGAGAAAATTCCAAGGAGAGAACTTTAGGAGGGACAGTAAGGCTACAAACACAACCTGTTTTTCCCCTGGCCACTAAGAACAGTGTTTCAACCCAATGCCTCAGGTAATCGGCAACGCAGAGGCACACTGACATCAGGTCTATCTGCCCCAGTTTCACTTTGTACCAGATGTTTCTGGGATGGAAAAAGAATCTTCTCAAAGCAGAAACAATTTGACACAAAGTAAAAACGAAACCAAATCGAGGGGTGCCAAGAAGAACCCTCGGCAGAACCAACAACACAGAACCTTTATTTTATAACTCTCACACACAGAGACTCCAGCACACAACCTATATATTATAACTCTCACATACAGAGACTATAGCACACAAGCTCTATATTACAACTCTCACATACAGAGACTATAGCATACAACCATTAGTTCACAACTAAATGACATGACAAACTCTACTGCTGTGAGTGTGCTACATACTTTTCACACCATTACCAAATAAAGGCAGGAGTTAGTAATAGTGACCTCGTACAGACAGCACAAGAAATATATCCACAATTATCTGCAAATGATTTATTATAGAAACTGGGGTAGAATGCATGCTAATTTTCAAAAGTATCTGAACACAGAGGTGTGACTGAACAAAGGTACAACTATCTACTTAATAATAATCAAATAAGGCCTGCTTATTCACAGTACGTGTCTCTGCCAGAATGTTATACAGCAGCCTAGTCTGGCCTCCAGTGCTCCTGTTTGTGCTAGTACATGTGAAAAATCACATGCAGTAGCTCCACTGGTGAAGGTTATTAATGTCTCCCTTATTCGGATTCTCCAAGTGCGCCTCTTGTGTCGCCGCTGTGTCGTATACCCAGGTGCAAGGAGCACTGCAGCAGAGGCGTGTGCATTCCTCTCACACCCTGGTCTGTGTACCAGTGTACATTATCTACACAGGTATTTCAAACAAAATACAACCCAACAAGTAAAACTGACATTTGAGGTATCAAGTCTCCACACTAATATCCCTAATGAATCGGTTGATCGGCTGTGAATTCTTACCTAGTTATAAAATAGGAACCACCCCCTCATCCCCCTCCCTCCCCCCCTCCCTCCACACTTACACTGTTGATTTCCGTTGCAAATTAAAACTAATTTCACTAAATTATTATTTTCCGGGAACAGATGTGTATTCCACAATGGCACTTTACGATGCCAATTTATTTTTTGTACATTTTGACAGCCACCTTTCATGCAACGGCAACACCTTTAAGAGTATTATTCAATACCGATTCATGACTGGTTCATAAAAATCCCCTGGGAATTGTGTTATTCATTTAAATTGAAGAGTTACTTTTAAATGACTTAGCTTTTATGCACAAACGGCCCTATTCAGAGTTGACCAACTGAAGTGCCTTAAGTTCCTCCAGTTAATACCCAGAAAAAGTTGTTTATATTCAGACTTTTGCTATGCACATGCTTAACTGAAATTGGGTGGAGCACTAGAAAAATGAAAATGAATAATTTCATTAAATATATTATATAATTAATAAACTATTATGTGTCAGCCAATTTTGTTTCAATGGTGTTTTCTATCCAAGAGTCTCAATTCATCCCTTTAAGGATCATGTGCCTATAATTACAAAGATATCAGGAATATCTTAGTAGTTGTCCAATATTGCGTGGAAATAGTTGAAAACTAATCAATGGGCATTGACAAACAGCTACTGCAAAAATAAAGGAAACACTTGAAGTGTTGAACGATTCTGGTGGCTCTGTTATGGTGTGGGGCACATTTTTCTGACATGGTTTAGGTCCACTCAATCTCTTAGAGGGAAAGGTAAACACCAATAGATACAAAGCCATTATCAGTGATCACCTTCATCCTATGGTGAAGTATTTATATCCTGATGGGAGTGGTCTCTTCCAAGATGACAATGCCCCTATCTCCAGGGAACGATTGGTCACTGAATGGTTTGAAGAGCATGAAAATGATGTAAACCATATGCCATGGCTGTCTCCAACCATGATCCAACAGATCTCAACCCGATTGAACATTTATGGGATATTCTGGAGCCATGCCTGAGACAGCGTTCTCCACCATCAACAAAACACCAAATTATGTAAACTATTGTGGAATAATTGTGTTGCATACATCCAATAGAGTTCCAGACACTTATAGAAGGTGTATTGAAGCTGTTTTGCTGGCTCATGGTGGTCACCCTATTAAGACATGATGTAGGTGTTCTGTAAAAGTAGATTTACTACACTGTCTGTGCCGGCATGTCTTCCCTATCTCCGCACGGTAGCCAAGCTGGAGAAGAAGGAAGCAAAGCGGCGAAAGACACATTTTTCAGATACTGGTGAATGAGGTCAGCAAACACTATTGTACATTATATGGTGCAAATTCTCTCAAAGTTGACAATGTGCACAGCGTGCGCTGTGGAATCAGAGAACGGTGACGGGGGGCTCTCTGGGGCGGCGTAAACGAGAACAGTGACGGGGGACTCTGTGGGGCAGCGTAAACGTAATTTGGAGGAACTGAAGCATGAGTACAGAGACCTGCGCACCCAAGTAAAAGCGAAAATTGCCAAACACAAGCAAACAAACAACATACACTGCGAACAATGGCCAGGTAGTGGCGCACTTCTTCAACCTTTTTTCTAGAGCAAACATAGAGCAAACATGGAGCAAACAGTCAAAGACAGACACGCCTCTATTTTGGGAAACCCCTGCCAAGACATGCAACTAGCCAGGGAGTGCTTTATTCCACAAGTAAGTTGAATAAGTCTGAATATGACCAGACAGGTGGGGGGCACAGAAGAAATCGCCCAAAGAGCTCAGAACAAATTCTTTATTTGGTATCTAACTCAGAGGTTGAGTACGATGTAACACAGAAATCCTCACCGACTAACACATTGCTAATGGCTAATATTGCTGGCATGCCTGACCTCAATAAAGATATACCTCTCAGCCAACCACAAGGTGTAATGGATTTAGGGTAGAGTGTACAATGTTTTCAAAAGCAATATTAAGGTTTTGAGATCAAGAAGTCATACTTGCTCCTTCACTTGCGGTGCTGAAAACAATTCGATGAAGTATACTGCCCATTGCAATGCTACTGGCATGAGAACGTGATCTGGAATTAAAACAATATTTTACAGTTCCCCCCTCTTCAGGCACCTTCAGAGATATACTTGTACTCGCTGATCATTATGCACCTAAGAAACCTTTCCCCCCTGTTGCATGCCTGCATCCCTGGTTTAAAAAGTGCTGTGTTATGCTTCATAACAATTTGATGAAGACAGGTTATTTTACACATCCCAGAAGAGGCAAATTATGTAAGATTAAGACATGCATAACTTGTTATTCTTCCAATGTCATTCATCTGAATGTGCCCGTGTGGAATTGATTTTGTGGGGAAAACACAAAGACAACTTTAAAAACCTGAACAGGAAGATGCAAGAGGTTAATTCAAAAGGGAGATGGTAACTCCCCAGCCGCTAAACCCTTCATAACAAACACAATAAACAGAGTTTGAAATATACTGGTACAGAGGGTGCTTCAACATGGAAGAGATATCAACATCAGAGCCTTATAAAGGGAAGGTTCTTTGAAACGTGTACTCAGTAGTCAACTGCTTTTCCAACGGTGTAAATACTTTTACTTGGCTATGAAGTTCTGTGGCATTATTACATTTCCAAATAATACACAATGAAAATTATATTCACCACTGACAATAACAACAGAAAGCAACAAGTTAACAAAAAAAACATAGCCCTTCAGTTATGCCCCCGGACCACCTCGCACCACACTTTCATGGTTTATTTTCATACTGAAGTAACAATAACTGATGAAAAATATGGATTGAGGTGTTTTATAGCATGGTTAATTTTTCCATTTCTAATTTGTTTTTGCTCCAGATTAAGTAAAAAAAATAAAAAAGTAGCAATGTTTAAAAAAAATTAATAATAATTCCCACCTGTGTCCCAATAAATTGTGAATCACAGTTCTGTCAGTGCTATATGTGTACCCATTCAGAACAGAGGAGCCTTCTTTTCACGCTTAAAAACAATTTGCATCAAAGTGCTTCAAAGGTGGGAGAGACGAATGCAATCCTCCTCGTGACTAATTCCAGGGCACAGATTAGAAGGCGTGACTGACAAGCAGCACACTGGATTCTGATACAACATGCACTGCATCTCCAGGGCCATTTTGTTTACCAAATTTGTGACAGAGAAACTGCACCTAAGACGACAGAACAACAAGCAGGTTCTGAATTGAATGTCCACCTTACAAATTACCCTTCTGCGACATTCTGATGAATTATTAACCCATTAATGAGCACTAATGCAAAGTATCTTTAAGCCAATGATTATATTTATATATAAAAAAAAAAAAATAAAAAAATGTATTACCTTTGCATTTAGCCACCCTTGAGGCAAAAGGTTTGAATAAATGCCCCTTGCTGCTGGCTGCAAAAACCAGGGACCTCAGGTTCACTTTGACATCTTCCCATCTTATTTCAGTTATAAAACAAAATCCAAAATGTAATTTCACATTTAATCTGCCCTCTACGAAGTGCGTTTCAATCATTTCCAATAACTGTAGGCGGACAGCGAGGCATTTCTGCTGACTGGAAGCCAAGTTTGTGCTTGAACAGCAACTGAACGCCGCAGATAAATACGGCTGAGGGAATTCGGGGTGAAAATGAGCCCGGCAGATCCGCGTCCTTACTTTCGCACTTATTAGACATTTTAAACAACACCTGCTGCCGGAGTGTTTCTCCCCACACAGAGCGGGGCGGCCGGCCCGAGCCCACTCCTGAGCCTCTCGTTACAGGTACAGCGCTTCTGTACCGAGCCCCAATTAGCACTGGCCAATTAATCAAGCTTCACCTGCAGAGTACAGGAAAAGGGTGGTTCCGAGCGCTACGGCTGACCGCCGCCAGACAATCACGCACGGTCCCTGAGCACGCTCCGTGGGCCGGCGGGCCCGTGGGCGGTTACTATTCTCCACAAAGACACTTTATTTCCCCTCTCTCTCTCTCTGTCTCTGTCTCCCTCTCGCCCCCGTCACATTAAAACAGTCAGTGGACCGAGTTCACATTCAACTCCCACCGTTTTGTATCCCCACTCATGCAAATGAAACGTGGCCCTCTCGCTAAATGGGGGCCGGGGCCCCCTTCTATTGAGGGATGCAATGTTTACTCCCGGCCCGGGCAATATCACATTCCTATGGCAACTTAAAAGCATTGCTCTCTAATGGGACCTATGAAAAACAGGGGGGGCCGGTGCCACAATGGACCTCATTGTAGCACAGAGGGCCCATTTGGGCCCGGAGAGTGGAAACGCAAGCAGTAAAAAAAAAAAATTGAAACAAATAGAAATGAATTATTCAATGAGCTGAGGAATCGGATCCCGCTGAAGTCCATCTTCTGCCCCGGTGCAGCGCCAGAGCAGGAATAAATGGTGCTTAACCGTCTGGGCTGATAGGTATGGAAGAACATGGCTTTATTAGTGTTCATATACTTGGTTTCACGTCTGTTTGCGCACGTACGTTGTTACGTGTGCTCTTTTTACCTTTTATGGCTGCTTAATTGCATCCAGGTGTAGAGCATTTGGCCAAGACCTGGCCGAAAGGCAAACTGGCACTTTTCTTTTGGGGGGAAAGAACCTAAATCACACCTAGCGTTCAATATCTGTCAGCATTGCCATCTGGACTTCTGCACAAAACATTTATTTTAGTCCTTTATCCTGGATTAGGTACAGAGCTCGAGGGCTATTTCAGCTTAAACGACATACCACGTATTGCACGAAGCTAGTATCTGCTGAGCTACCGGAGCAGCTCTGTCTCACTTAGACAGACAGCGCCATACACACATTACTGTGATGAAATGATTCCATTATGAGCACTCATAAAGACAGTCAATGAAATGGAGCTCTGAAATGGGCGCGTTGTCCTCACTTTTGAGTAATGCGTCTTCGAAATTCCTTCCATTATCAAAGATTTATTGGTTCATTTAAGTGACCGCCAAACTTTTAAAAAAATCATATCACAACAAACAAACAAACAAAAACAATATATATATAGCACTTGCTCAGATTTGTTACTCAAATTCCAGGGCAAAGCACCTTCATGGCTTTATTGTGTAACCTCAGGCCTGTAAGTTTTCACCGGGCTGGGCCATTTATTATACGAGTCATTATTGTCTCCAGCTTAGGTGCTCTAGCTCCCTATGATTTGTGGGTAATGATCTGGCACCCAGGCCTGTGTTCAATTATTCTCATTGAGAATGCCATTTCTCACTCTGCGGAGCAAATCAAAACACACTCACTAATTCTAATCAGGAATTAACCTTGTTTGTAATCACCAAGGTAACAGAAGAAAAATACAACTCCGACAGCGAAAGAACACAAGAGTGGATCGGTGGGGTGTGGCATAATTTAAAGATGTTTGGGTCAGCTCTCCGCCTCTTCGATAACCGCGTCATTAACGGACTCAATTCATATTAAGTGTGATGTATTGTGTTTCCCGTACCTGTTTGAATTGATTTGGCTCTGAGAGTTCAGTGGCTCAGTCGCTCTAAAGACTGGAGCTGAAGAAAGGGGCGAGGAGGAGACAGCGCCTCGTGGTAATTAAGGAAGGACGGAGGAACAAAAGCGCACGGTCACCGTGTGAACGATGGAGCCGTCACCGGCGGATAAAAATGCGATCGATTGATTGCTAATGACCCCCGCTGCAGGGGGAACGAGTGGCGCTCCCCCCGGCCCCCTCCCCACCTCCGAGAGGTGGATGAAAATTAAGCCATGCTAAATTGAATGTGCATGATCATGCAGGGGTGCGAGGGAACGCTCTTTCTCCTGTTCCCTGTGCAGATGTTTTTTTCGGAAAAATAAGTCAGAGATATTTTCAACTGAACAAAATAAGGTCGTTACTAGAGATGCACCGATTGCGATTTTCTTGGCCGATTCCGATTTCCAATTTTTGATTAGTCTGACCTGCCGATACCGATTTTGGCCGATTCCGATTTTTTTTCCTAAAAACAATAATTGACAACTTACACAAACATTTTTGTAACTTTGCTTTAATAGAAAATTAAGATTGACAATTCTGAGGTAGGTCAGAAGCATGAGGTAGGTCTCACTAAAAACACATTTCAAAATAAAAAGTGTTCCAGGTTACTGGACAGAGCTTTTCTTTTTTGTGCAAATTAAATTCAATGATGAATAAAAGAGAATCCAACAACAGTGGCATGTAGCCTTTAAGTAATAAATAAAGAAACAAGAGTAGTTTAAATTTACTGACATGGTGACAGACCATTAGTCCGGAAATATTTTTTTAAACACTAACGTTATATTCTGATGACAGATGACACAAGCCCTTTTTCCATTAAATAATTATATGGCTTCAACTTGATGTGCATCAGAAAGTTATTGCGACAATGCTAATGGAAAACAGGTTAGTTCGAACCTATGATGCGCTAGACTAATTTGTTTGCTAGAGGTGGATTAGAGTAGATCCCAATTCTATATAGTGCAATGGAAAACACTTGTAGCGATATAAGGGCGGATGTTTCAGTTGCGGAGCTTGTCAAAGGCATTGAAACAAGCCGCTCTTCAGCAGAATTTCGTTATTTGCGTGAGTCAGGTAGCCTAACGACTACGACTTTAACTAGCTTCAAAGCCTAGATAAAAATGTTTCAAACTAGGAGTAATTGGAAAAGAGGCGATGCTGCTGTTTCTGAGTTTGTTTGATAGTGGAAACGCACAGCTGGCACTTACCTTCATGCACAACACAGTTAATACACCATTTGTGGTTTAGCTAGAAATCGTTAGATGAATTTATCATTAGGTCTAATAAGTTCGATTTGTATGAGTGAATAGCACTGTTTCATAACGTCACTCATTAGCTTAACATAATGATTTCAGTGCAATTCAGTGCTTCAGCAGGGCATTATTACGTCAGGTTTATGCACTACCACTATGTTCTATTAATGGAAAATGGTTCAGAGGAACCGAACTAGCGCAACGAAGTTAATTGTTAACTACCTACGGTACTGTAGAAAAACGACTATACCGTCACATTTTCAGAATTTGGGCATCGACTTGGTACCTGGGTGATGACTTTTCAAGTGTCTGATTAGGTTGGTCGTTCCGAACGTTTTCGAGGTTGTTCCTCCGCGGCTTATTTTCGATTGACATGTATGACAAACTGCAAGCTTTAAGTCGTCTACACTGACTGTGAAAAACGCCCATACTAAGGACATGTTGAGGCGTTTTCAGCGCTGCGCTCATCTGATCTGTTTGCATTGGCTCACGGGTGCGCGCACGTCACGTGAAAAAGAGGGGGGCGAGGAGCCAACCGGCGCACAGAATCGGCTATGTGGAGTGATCGGGATCAAGTCACCGATTGAGGCCGATCAGCTGAAAATCGGCCATTTCCGGTCAGAGGCCGATCGATCGGTGCATCTCTAGTCGTTACTGTATGCGTAGAAGTTAAAACCATCGCAAATTACTGGTGTTGGAAAAGAAAAGGACGGGAGCAGCTCTTACGCCAGAGACTGACACAGAGTTTGAATGGAAAGTGTAATGCACTGGATGAGTGCTATCTGCTATGATTGGGGGGGAAAAAATGATATAATTGGGAAATCTCTTGTCCTCTTCGTTCTGATGATTCATCCACCATTAACTATGGCTTTTCAACACAAACTACAATTATTATCATTTCAACTATTATCATCATCAGCAATACTGGTTCTATATTAACCTCCTTGTTGTCACTGTCACAGATTATTATTATTATTATTATTGTCACCAATGTCATCATGAAATTTGAGTTCATTGATTGTATGAATGGATTATTATTATCCATAAATGAAATTTTGTGCCACTGTACCTTTACACCCCCGCGCAAGGTATCATCCTTATCCTATCATCTTAGGGAAGCTGTCACATTACCCCACTCGGGGTCATGACCCCGTGGTGACCCCATGTGTACTCAGGAGGCTTTGCCATAACAGTGAGGGTCAGAGAACCACGGGAGCTCTGTCAGCACGCCGGGACATGTGTGCGGGGCCACTCCTGGACCCATCTGCTCCAGTTTGAGAAGCTCGTCCCGTCACAGCTCCACAAGCAGGGCTCACGTGATTGGCCCCTGATGGGCAATGGGATTTCGCGAGGATCTCTCTGCCCAGATCCCGCAGCGGCAGGACGCTACCGCGTTCCGTTGCACGCCTTTTTCCGACCGGCTCGTGCGCGACCACTCCTTGAGCCCGCGATAACAGCGAGCAACGAGGCGTCGCTTCCTAACGGTTCCGCTAGTGTCCGACTTTTTACACACACCGATCCGACAGCCCTGAGCACAGTGTCGCAGCCAGTGTGCCGAGGGTTGGGGGTGGAGTTAGGGAGGTGTGCGCTGTGCCCGTTGCGATTCATTTTAATTCCATATGCAGAAATGTATCTACTTTACCCCCCCTCCCCTCCGAGGGACAAACTAATGGCAGAGACAAGCAGGCATTCAGACTCTGGTGTGGAAACCGCAGTGTGGGGTTAATGGAGCGGAACAGTTCCGGCTCGCTGGCTGGGTTTGGAGAGCGGCCCCCGACGCACTCCGAGCACCGCAGCGCGTCTGACAGGTGCAGGGGGTGGAGGCGCTCTCTCAGCGGAGGACAACAAGTCGCCCTGACGCATTCTCTTCCTCTCCGGTGATTCCGAATGCGTCTCGCCGCTCGGTAGTCAAGGTCAATAAAACAACGTCTCTGATTTCGCTGTCTGCCTCAATGCTTTTGCGCGTCAGGGGCTGGGAGAGAGAAAAATTGAAGGTAGATGGGGGTTGGGAGGGGCAGTTGTGTTTTGGGGTGGGGGGGCAAGGGCTTGCTGATCAACAGGCCCGAATCTTTTTTTAGAGGCTCCTGTTGCTTTTAGGATCATTTTCTCCCAGTTAACTGCAGTTCAGAAGGTATGAGCCGTGGCAACCTGTTATTTTCCTTTTAAAGAATGAGGCCAAAAGCAATTTGTCTAATACACTGACAAATGAAACTTAAAAAGTAAACTCTGCAGCGCACACTCAGGATAAACACCAAAACAGGCTGATTGTTAATTAAGCTTGGAGAGCGCATTTGTGTTTAAGGTTCCTTTGTCTGTCTCTCTCTCTCCCTCTCAGCAGGGTCTGGTCCCCAGTGAGCTGCCATTTACACAGAGAACAGTCACTGAAAGGGAGGCAGAGAAGAGGAGCCTTTCACCGTAACGAAGGAGGGCCGCTTGGACCAGACCAAACGCTGAACACACAGCAGCACCTACTGGCCTGTAGCAGTGCCTTTATGCTGAAAAATACAGAGAGAGAGAGAGTGTGTGTGTGTGTGTGTGTGTGTGTGTGTGTGTGTGTGTGTGTGTGTGTGTGTATGTGTGTGTGGGTCTGTCTCTGTATGTGTTTGTCTCTGTATGTCTGTGTGTGTATGTGTCTGTCTCTGTGTGTGTTTGTCTCTGTATGTCTGTGTGTGTATGTGTGTGTCTCTGTGTGTGTGTGTATGTGTGTAGGTCCTTGTGTGTTTGTTTGTGGGTGTGTGTGTCTGTGTGGGTGTGTGTGTGTCCATGTGTCTGTGTGTGTGTGTGTTTGTGGGTGTGTGTGTGTGTGTCCATGTGTGTGTGTGTGTGTGTGTGTGTGTGTGTGTGTGTGTGTGTGTGTGTCTGTCTGTATGTAGGAGTAGCTGAGGTCCCAGGGAGACAGGAGAGAGATTATTCTTATTATTATACATATTATTAGTCCTTTCAGGGCAAAGTTCTCTAGGAGGCCTGTTTGGTTTAACATGCTGAAGTAAGTCTAGATCCAACAATTTGAACAATTCCAAAACCGCTCCCTGCAGATTTTCCCTGAGATGAAAGCTCAAGGGTCCACTTTTGTGTTGCATCTCCAAGCTGACAGAATAGCTTGTGCCTGACCAAAAGTCGATAAGAAAACAACTCCCCGTTTTCACAAATGTATAACCCGGACATCCCTGCACTTTCAATGCAGCAGACATCAGAGGGGGTGTGAATAGGCCCCATTCACTTACAGTGTACCAAGTATGACAGAATACATAGTCACTTGGTACACTGCCACTACCCCTGATCTCTGTCCATCTAGCTAAATTGTCTTCACCACTGTTTACTTGTTCAACACTATACTCTTTAAAACATTTTTAATTTTTTATTCACTAACCTTTTCCTTCCCGGTGTTACAGGTATGGTACGCAGATGCCTGCAATGATGTCTATTGCTGTATTCCTGCACTGATCTCGTGCGCTAACTATGATTGTTCCTACCATGTATTGATGCACATCTTGTAAGTCGCTCTGGATAAGAGCGTCTGCTAAATGCTTAAAATGTAATGTAAATGTAACTGCACCTATGTGGAGGCCCGGCCCATGGTCCCATATTCCCATATGCCCATATGCCCAGAGTTTGGGGCAACCCCCCATTCCGGCCCAGGATAAGCAGTGCCTGAAATCCCAGACCCAAAGGACCCCACCCCCTTAGTGCCACTCCAACGTTCGGCGGCCCCTGTAGTGGCAGCTCCAGCCAGCCGTCAGCAAAGGCACTACAGCTAAACTCTTTCTTTTCGCAATCCAGGGTGTTGAGTTTTTGAAACGACACCATATAAGGGCATGTGTCAGAGCTGTCTCACATCGCCCGTCTAACCGCCCCAACAGCAGATAGCTCACCTCAAGCTTTCAATGTCACGAGGGGCGACACAGTGCAGGTGGGCCACCGCTCTGTTTTCATTTAGGAGAAATTAGAAGGCAGACACGGTTCTTGACGCAAGTACAAAGCACAGAAGTGTTCACAGCCTCGGTGATCAAAGTGTCATGTCTCTTCCTCTCTCTCGCACACGGCCCATGTTCCATTTTGTGCTCTCTCTCTCTCTCTCTCTCTCTCTCTCTCTCTCTCTCTCTCTCTCTGTCTCTCTGTCTCTCTGTCTGTCTTTCTGGCTCTCTCTCTGATTCTTTTTTTCGCTCTTTCTCTCCCTCTCCCTCTCCTTTGAGATGGGCAAAGTCGCCGCTCTCTGCCTGTCTGCCTAAGGACACCGCGGAGGACAGCAGGCTGCGTAAATAAGGCATCCTGTTCCTCATGCGCGTCAAGCAGCACGACTTAGCCACACTAATAGCTGACAAATATTTCTGCGCATTACCAGAAGCTCTCAGCCCGCGCCCTGGAAGCCATGAGGATTCATCACGGAAATAACAGGCCCGCGACAGCGGCCACCGTTTATTTAAAGAATAACTCATAAGCCGGCCCTGTTTATGGGTCAATAAATAGCGCTCACACACATGTTATTTTCATGCTTCGCGTAAAGTGGCCCTGGAAAGATTTCTCCACTCTCCCAAGGCCCAACGGGAAACGCTGACAGCATCTGTACGTGCTACGCTAGCTTCTCCAACCCCCACACCGACGGTAGAATTACACTCTTTGTCATCCGTCCTATTAGCCGTATACCCAGGGCGTGCATTCAGAGAGAAATACAGACTTTCTTTCGCAGGAAGTATCACGTCAGTGTGAACTTTTTAAAGGATTTTTGCCGTTTCCATTCTTTTCTCGGCAGTCAAGTGATTGCTATGCTGCTTTCGCGTGTGGTTTGTTGCCTCTTCTGGACACCTGGATGTCTAAAGGCAAAGTGAAGCAACCAAAGATCAATACAGATGCTGGTGGTGCATTTTATAATTATAATTAGGTGGGCGAGACTATTAAAAATCCATTAAAAGTACCACTTTAGAGACCGGGAAACAGAACAGGCTCTTATAACAATGTAGTGCAGTAAGTTGTTCTGCAGACAGGCACTATAAAATGGCAAAGTAAAGATGTAACTCTTCACTTGAGTAATGTTGCCCAGCTGTGATTCCACGGCCTTTTCCTTTTTTAACGCTTTTCAATTCCTTTTTATTTTTAAACATCCATTCATTTTTCAAAACCGGGAGAGGTATTGAAAACAAACAGCCCTTTTAATGCAATCCTGGCGGAAAGGAGGACAGCGGAACATTCCGGGCTCTGTGCTCTGGAACCGGCCCCCTCGTTCTGCCCTCCATCACCGCTGCCCTCTGACCGCAATAAAGGACGAAGTGCACCGGAGTATTTGTTGCTTTAGTCAGTCCGCGGTGGTGGATTTGTTCACTGAGGAGAAGTGACCCGGTTACGTTGCCTTTGTAGTTAATTTCATTATCGCTTATCGCCTGCGATCGCTCCTCGGCAACCCCCTCTGATGGTCCCCCCCGTCCGAACCGCTGGACGCGGCGATGTAAATCACGCAGCTGCACGAGATCTCCATTTCCTCTCGGACCGGTGTGTGTGTGTGTGTGTGTGTGTGTGTGGCAGATCTGCTGTCTCCACACACACACCCTATCAGTACCCAAGACACCACACATAGCCTGGAACACACACCAACACACCCCACCAGTCAACATACCCAACATACCACACATACACACATAGCCTGAAATATATACACACACACACCTTACTAGTACTCAACCCACACCACACACACACACACACACACACACACACACACACACACACACACACACACAGTCTAGCACCCACACTCCTCACCAGTGCCCCACACACACACACACACACACACACACACACACACACACACACACACACACACACACACACACACACACACACACACACACACACACACACACACACACACACACACACACACACACACACACACACACACACACACACACACACACACACACACACACACACACACACACACACCAGTGCCCAACACACAGACACACCACACCAGTGCCCATCACACACACTCATTACAGGTCCAGTCCCCACATCTCTCTCCACTGACTATCAGACCCCAGATCTCTGTATTGTAGTCAGACACACTGCACTGCAATTGTAACCACATTCTTAATGTTCAAAATGTGACTGTGGACTTTATTTAGTGTCTGGATTATAAGCGCCTATAAATTGAATAAGCAAATGTAATAGATAAATAACCCTTAAAAATCAAGTAAGAGCTAATTGCTTTCTATTCCACTTCAAAGACCCCGTCTTTGTGTGTGTGTGTTCATGCGTGTGTGTGTGTGCACATGCCTCTGTGCTCATTATTTCAGTCTAAGTTGGCAGATCATCATCAAGTGTGATGTTTTAATTAAGTCATCAAGATTTATTTTTATCTCGTGCTACCAATATCGGTTAAACACCCCTTTTCTCCCACAGACAAAGCACTGTAGATATGACAATAAAGTTAGCAGAAAGTGCACAGGGGATGCATACTTGACGAATGGAGCTAAACTAGGCAAGAAAAAAAAGTGATATCACCTATTTCTCAGCTCATTGCTGAGAATGAGCTGAGAAACATCTGCTCTGAGTCCCCTGGTAAAATTAAATCTTTTAATAAGCCAGTCCCATATTTCATGCAACTGGGAAAGCACTACTTATAGAACATTATTCATCAGATTTTGTTTGTCAAGTAAGGTATGTGCTAATATGTACTGCACTGTATATGAATATGGAAAAAATGCTGAAGTATTTACCCTGAAGCCAGAATAGTGTTAATAGCGAATGTTAATTAACCAGTAAATCCATGGGAGATAAAATAAAGCATAAAATTTGGATATCGATTGCTTTCTGAGTGTAGTTTCATTCAAACTTTACAGCTTCATCCTTTGCATGTCTCAATGATGATCTGTATATCTAATAAAAAGCTGAACTACTCATCGCATTAGAAAGCACAGGCCTGGGTTCAATCGATATTTTTCTGTAGATATGACTCAATTCAATGGAAGTGCTGTTTTGAACTTCCCAAACAGTGTTTGTGAACAAAAGTAATACTTGCATTTATTTGTGAGTTACGTACACAAGTTGATTGAATCTACGCCATCACCAAATAAGATATAAACCAGAAAAAGATGTTGGTTTTGTGTCCAGTGTTCATAAATCGACCACTTAAGGGTTACTTACTTGGTTGTGTGTTCAGCATGCTCCAGATAAACCTGATGAATTTGTCTGCCATACATTTCCAAATTGTGTCAAATTAACTCAAGATCCAGGTAATTGACTGAGGGTATGTGCTAACATGTACTGCACTGCATATGAATATGGAAATAAATACTGAAGGTGTTACCATGAAGCCAGAATAGCTATGTTAATTAACCAGTACTTCCATGAGAAATAAAATAAAGAATAGAATTAGGATATCAAAATTAAACAACAATAGTAATAAAAAAGCATTAGTGCAGACACACAGAAATACATTTGGACTTAAGGATCACAATGGAGCATACTGACTGATACATACTGTAGAGCTAGCAGGAAACAATAAGCTCAAAAATGGAGTTCAAACTAAATAAAATATTGATTAGCTAAGATGAAACTACACTGTCATACACGCTGCGAATCGAGTGAGTTCATCTCAGAGCATGTTGTTCTGAATACCCAGTGTCTGTATCACGACTGACTACCTACAGAAGAATGACATGCACTGAATCTCAAAGGTATAAATCCTCACGTACGAACACGACAAAGATGGGAAAACACATTCAGAAAGGGAGCCGGAGCTCAGGGTACGTGAACACCCCTTGATGATGTGAACTTTGATAGTAGGGACAGCATTGAGACAGACAGGGCCGTAACACACCCAGGCTGGCCTCAACGCCATTAACTGCAAAACGGAACGGGTGAAACCTGGTCAGGGCTGCAATGGCCACTTTGTCGGCCCAGAGAAGCCGTCCCTTTAACGGGGATCTGAAGTGGCGCTTGCCAGTTAGCTGCCCACGGAGTGCTGGAACGTGTAGCCATTCTGCACCGGCACTACCTGCCGGGAGGGGCGGGGTGGGGCCATGGCGGCGGATGTCACAGTAGGCCTCTGCCGATCCACCAAGCGGTAAAAAAAAAAAAGAAAGATCCCTAGAATAAGACTCACAAGGCCTGAAAATTGAACTGCTGGTCCTGGCAGTCTTATCAAGCCTGCCCACCTCTGACAGAGGCGCTCGGGTCAACCGCTGTGGTAATGGCCTGGACTTAAAATGTATTACTCTGTCAGGCCCGGCGAGCGCTGATTGACTGCTCTGGCGGATGAGCGGCGCGCCGGCCGGGACGGGGGAGCCAATTGGCTTCTCCATGCAAGACGGTTCCGTTAATGATGATGCACGACTCTGCGCGGGGCTGGGGGGACTTCCCATTTGTCTTGATGGGAAGGCAAAGCGGGAGGTGTGTCGTGGAGAACACCCCAAATCACAATGCCCACAATTCAAGGTATTATAGGGGGGGAAGTAATATTGTTCGGGAGAAAACAAAATGGTGTGGAAACCCAATTGGGCTCAATACAGTATCTCAAATGTCTGTGTGTGTGTGTGTGTGTGTCTGTGGCCTTTTTTCTTGTAAAGATAATAACCCAATAGACTTCATACAGCCTCCATGAGGGGGTTGATGTATTGGTAGATTGGGAGATCGCAGTTAAAAGGTGGTGAAAGTGATCCTATCACAGCTGATGTGAGTGGAGGCCTCATTCACTCAAGGCCGTGTGTGTTCTCCGTCATGTGATGAATGTGCTTTCTGAGCATAACTTCATTCAAAGTTTACAGCTCTGTTCTTTGCATGTCTCAATGATGACCTGTATATCTAATAAAAAGCTGAACTACTCATCGCATTAGAAAGCACAGGCCTGGGTCAATATTTTTCTGTAGATATGACTCACAATTAAATGGAAGTGCTGTTTTGTTTTTCTTTACAAATACAGCTCAGTGATCACCAAAATGAAAGCAACACTTATGAGTTACGTACACAGGTCAATTTAATCTACGCCATCACCAAATAAGATATACACCAGAAAAAGATGTTGGTTTTGCGTCCAGTGTTCATAAATCTACCACTTACTTGGTTATGTGTTCAGCATGACCCAGATAAACCAGATTAATTTGTCTGGGATACGTTTCTAAATGCTTATTGAATTCTCTTTTCTTGTGTGTCAAATTAACTCAAGATCCAGGTGAATGACTGATGATGTGTCAGCAGCCCGAGATTCCTTTAAGGGCCAGAGAAGTGCCGGGCGTGTCAGATGAGTGCGTGCTGAAGTGAGCTCTGATTGGGCGTGTCAGACGAGCACGTGCTGAAGAGAGCTCTGATTGGTGGACTGTACCTGCTCCTGCCTCTCCAGCCATTGGTCCACCATGGGGTGATTGGCGCTCAGCGAGGTGCGGGCGTTCTCCCTCTGAAACTGCCCGCTCCAGCTCCCTGTGTCTCGAGGGAGACTGCGGTATGTGTCCAAGGCTTTGCCCTGGAAATGGCAAACCGACAACTGATTACCTCCAATGCATGCATAACGTATGCACACGCACACCGTACAGCACTTTGAGGTCAAAAAGGCACAATACACCCTTATTGTAAAAACTTTTAAAAAAATGTATTTATTGGCTCCTTCCCCAATTACCTCCCAAAACGATACATTTATATTTATGTATGCGCCACACCTCACATGCAAACAGGTTTAGCATTTTCTAAAATAAATAGTTTGGACACTGGTGCTGGTGACCTGAAAAGGAACATGTCACGATTGGTTAGCCACGCTGACTTTGGACGAGAGCCAGGCCGGTACAGTTTCGCTCGCATATTGTTCTGGAAAACGTGTGAATTTGCTGGTCTGCAGCAGCCTTGAAACAGGAGAGGGTACACTGTGCCAGAGCTACAGCACGACACCCAAACCTTGAATAATTTCAGGAGGGCGAAATCAACCCCTCCACCCTCACGCTCACTCACCCCCGCCCCGTCCCCCCCCCCCACCCCCTTCAGCTATCACATTCTCATCTAATCCTCATTTGTTGAATTTATAGAGCAAACACAGAGGTCAGACCAGACTGTCAGTCTCGGCCCAGAAAACCCACAGAGCGAAGAAGCTTGTGGCGACACACTCCGCCTTTTGTCTCCGTGTTGGTCCACGTGCATGGGATTCAATAAAATATGCCTGAATCTCTGGGGGTGTTTTCCTCCCCCCCCCCCCATTGTAAAATAATACATATGGTTTACTAATATAGGAGAACGCAATAGTGCGTGTCCAAGGTCAGTAATGGAGGAGGAAAGAGAGTAGACGGGTCGTAAAGGCTGGGGCAGGGGCACTGTCGAGGTGCCTCGTGATAGCCATTGCAGTCAAGGGGAGCCGTTTTGAAAAAGCACCAAAAAAAAGTCCCCATAACTTTTATTGCGCATAAAAAAACAGAAGAACGTAGACGCTAAAGACAGCAATAAATCACGGGCCGTGTATTTACTGCTCACTCTGCTATACGCGTTTATTTTTCGCTGAAGAGAGACGAAAAGATCCAAGACGTTATGTATAGATCCAGCTGCGTATGGCCAATGTTGGAAACTCTTCGGGACGGGTGAAGATTTTACAGTGTTAGCTTCAGGGCCCCCAAAAGGAGGCATGTCAGCATATTGAGACCAATTCATAACACAGCTTCCCAAATAATGTCTACGCCAAACAAGGCAAAGCGGTAAACACGGAGCCATAGACAAGGGCAGCACTGAAAGACAAATATGCAAATATCATACTGTGATTTATGTTTTTTGCCATGGATTTGCAAGAAATGTGAAGGTAACAGCCTAGCTACTACATCATCAGCTTATCGTCTTAAGACATCCGGCTAGGTTAAATGTCAATAGGCCAAGATGACATTACCAGTCATTACCATCTGGTGCTTAGTGAATAAAAAGGCCCTTCATGTTCACTTTTTTACACATAAAAACTGAGATCAAATAACTGAAACAGGTGAAAATTAGCTAAACATAAGCAGTTCAAATCAAAGTGCTCAATTGAACAAGAGCACACACTGAATGAGGTAGAACTTATTATTAATGTCAAATAAGTAAGAACTTTATAAATTCAAGTGCTATGAAACTTCTATGTAACTATGCACTGTTTGCACTATGTAACTCATATAGTTGCTGTTAGGGTTGAATGGTTTAGGGTTGGCTGTATGATTTGGGGTAAATTTGGCATTGGGGCCATTGTTAGGATTAGGGAATGGGCTAGTGTTTCATACGACATGTGTAATTACACAGTAGTAACACTGTAGTGACAATATATACTCATTTTATTACACAATTAAAGTTATCTACTTTACAGAAAGAAATGGAAATGTGTAGCATTTGAATAGGTTTACTGCCAAAATATTTACATTTGTTAAACCCTTTCAAAGTGTGTTACAAAACTTTCCCAAGACTTTTATTCCCTGTGACTAAACTCATACATTCTAGCATTTCTTGGCTTTCATATTCAGCACATTTATTTTGTTATTTTTGTACTGCATAGTGTCTACCCTTCATTTTGAATGAATAAACTGAGAAAAGATGGGACAAAGCAATATAAACGTGCTACAGCAGGCAAGTCACGCAAGGCAATATGGCAAGGCTACCACGCAATGCCAATTCCATGAAGTCACTGCTAAATACAATGCCAAAATAAAAATATCTCTATTTGCCCATTTCCAAAAGAGGTTGTCTGTGGAAGACTTGGCGATGTATCTTCAAAAGTACCTTTTCAGAAATGTCTGAAATGTAGATGATTTATATATAATAACTTTTTAAAACAGAAAAAGAGAACACTTAAAACAGCCTAAAACAAGGATGCTTGTGGATGTAATGAGGGCATGACAGCATATAGCTCAAATATAAGCAAATACAACTGAAAAATGAATGGATACAAAAATGGATATGCTCCCTATGCCAGACTTCATTCAAAAAAGAAATTGGAAAGCACACTAAATAAAGAATATCATCTTGATTAAAAAAGCAAGTCGCTTGTGGTTCTCTATAAAAAACTGGCAGACCTCTGTTTGTTCCGCCTCATACCTTGACATTTCAGCGGCATCAAAATCCGCTTTCACAGCAGAATGAACGAGTACGGGACAGATTTATTTTTACTTTTTAAATGAAAGCGTTCTATAAGATTATGAAGGCAGTGACAACTGAAGTGCTTTTAAATAGGATTATCAGGGGACGCTCGCAGACGCGCTAATCGCGCCCAGGGTTGCCATGTCACACTTCCCTCTCTCCCCGTTTTACCCCCCCTTTCCATTTGGAATATTGAAGTTTCCGAAGCACTGAAGTCTTGTCATCGCTATTAGAGGGCAACCATTTTGATCAGTTAATTGGCCATCTTTTTTATTCGTGGACGCGGGGGGAGACTGCACCAAAGAGCTTTCTGATTCATATCAAGCCCTGGGGGATGACCTCGCAAGTAAATTACAACAATGGCGAACGTTACCGCTGCAAGAAAGAAAGGTCTTTTACAAAGTGGCACGATTGCTAAAAGAAAGCCTTCAAGGTTAGGCCAACACGAAAGAAGAAGCTCCTTGAGGCTTCAGACGTGTAGAAATGCACTGGTTGGGGTGGAAGCGGGGGTCACTGCATCCGCACACAGGCAGTGCATTACATTGCTCTTCTGCGCACGCAATGTAAACAGTGATGGATCACTGTACATATAGTGCTTACCTGAGAGTGAAGGGGTTTAAATCACACTCATACATATATAAATAAGTTATTAATACATACTTACAGCTCAATCACATGCACACATTAAATGCATTAAGACTAATCCCTCCATTATGAGTGGTTCAAAATGTTCCTTCCATCTCAAGAGAAGAAGCAGGGATATGGAGCAGTGTAGGATACATAATAGAAGTAAAGGCTTTTTTGCACTTTCTACCTCAGTGCTAAGGAATCATCAGCCCAAAGCAAACGTGGCCTGGAGATTAACCCCTTAACCGTCACCCCCTATATTGACATTTCCGCATATTTAGACATACCAAAATATATATATATTTCTTTCTATTTTCTCTTTCTGCTTTCCCACCCATTTTTCTCCCAATTTAGTAACCAATTACACCCTATTTTTCCATGTCAATGATCCCCTCCCTCATATCGAGAGCTTGCTGCCGTAGTTCTGGAACCGGCAGTGACATGCGGCGGACCACCACGACCTCCGAGTCGGAACCAGCCAAGCCGTTACCGTAACTCTGGTATGTACACAGGGCCACTCCTATACGCAGAGAGATCGTATCGGCTTCCCTCCCCCCTCCCTGGGGCAGACAGCCAATTGCCGCCCCCTAGTGGAGCTCCCGGCCAGAGCTGAAACTGGCGCAACCTGGTGGAATCTAACCTCAGTCACAGTGGGCAGCGTCGGACATTGTACCGCTACACCACCAGGGAGGCTGACGTACCCAAAAATAACAGTTTGTACCTCAAGAACTGAGATGCCACATGCCTATGTTTGGCATCATTGTATTTTATTGGGGTAACACATTGTCATAGCTCAAGAACTAAGATGCCACATGCCTAACTTTGGGTATCATTGTATTTTATTGGGATAACACATTGTCATAGCTCAAGAACTGAGATGCCACATGCCTATGTTTGGCATCATTGTATTTTATTGGGGTAACACATTGTCGTAGCTCAAGAACTAAGATGCCACATGCCTAACTTTGGGTATCATTGTATTTTATTGGGGTAACACATTGTCATAGCTCAAGAACTGAGATGCCACATGCCTATGTTTAGTATCATTGTATTTTATGCGGTTAAAAAACATGATGTGGACACAACACAGCCTAAAGGACCGAAGATCAAACATACAACAAAATAGGCATTGTATAGTTTTCTTGTGTATAAAGTCATGTTTGAAAAGCAGTAAAGGAGTCACGTTTAAAGGAGCCCTATGGATTAGCATGCCTTGTACAATGCGTCAACTAAGTCTGTGCAAAAAAACATACTTCTTAAAAAAAATGTATTCCCCATTTTTATCCTATTTTTTGTTGTCAATTATACCCTCTCTTTTTCATGTCAATTGCCCCCGCCCTCGTATGAGAGGTTGTTGCTGTAGTCCTCAGATCGGTAGTGGGCGCTGTACCGCCTCCTCCGAGCCTCCGTGCAACAACATCATTTCTTTTTTTCTTTTTTTTCCAATATTAAAAACGAACCAATAGGCATTTACCATTATCAGCTTTAAAAAATAAAAATATAAAAAAATATATATATAAATCATATATAAATATAATAATAATAGATAAATAATATATAACAAATTGTCTGCCCTCATTGCACAAAACTATTTACAATGCCTGTTAGTTTTCTTTAGTCAGGCAACACACTGAAAAGCTACAGGTTATTTTAGCTGTGTCAGTCATTGAAGCCAGTCCCTCTTTAGTACAGAGCACAAGGCCATGCCACAGGAATTTGATAGGTGTTTTCTGGTGGCAGAGCCAGCACTTCCACATGCCGGGTGACCAGTAGCTACTCACCGGTCGTAAATGGAATCGTGGCTGTCGAACACCGATGTCGATCATGGCTGTCTGACATTCAGGGGGGCTGTTTGGCCAATACTTATCGGAGAATGATAGGAGTGGGCAAAGATTTACCATCACGAGGATAAAAAACGCTCCTATCTCAAACATATTCACACATCTCATAGAACAGGGCCACTACCTTTTTGTTAGACCCTTATGGTGATCAGGATGCCCATATTACCAACAATCTGTCATATATTGAGACTTCAAGACAGAGTATTTGTCTTTGAATCAGGAAAGATTTTTTGCAACATCCCAGTTGACGTGAATTGGTCTCCACTGCTGAAAAGACAAGATTCCACCCGATCTGATACGTGTTAATATTTTCGGTACGTGCTGTATGACGTAGACGGCCTGCCGGCGGGCCAGTGACAGTTGAGGGTTTAACTATGGGTAGAGTATACAAACACTTCATAAAGACATCAAAGACTAAAACAAGAGTAGAAACTAAAGCGGGAGTACCTTCCGTTCCAGGCTGTTGGTGGCATTGGCGGAGGCGGGTTTGGGGAAGCCAGCCGTGGTGGACCAGCGGGTGGGATTCTTGCGGGACGGCTCCTCGGGCGCCGCGTGGGCATCGGCGAAGGGGGGCGCCAGGCCGGCGAGTGCCGGGTCACTGCTGCGGCGCACGTGAAGGGGCATGTCTGTGATGGAGAGAGAGGAGCCAGGGTTCACAGCAGCACTGACCACCGACATCCGGGTGATGCGGACTGCTCGGCGAACATCAGGCACTAAAATATTGTACATATTGACAATTGTTATGGATGTTAAGATTAACATGTGGGAACGGCACAATCACGTAGCAGCTGTCCCTTCACATGCCATCCCAGCCCTTTAGAGATGCCGCTCTGTGGGAGCGAGCTGATAAGAGGGACACGGTGTGAGAATCTGACTGGAGCTATAACCAGCCGGCAGCCACTGACGCAAGACTCATTTGCCAGCAAAAACAGCGTCAGCATCAGTGTCCTCGCATCTCCAGCCCCTTCTTTCCGGAATCAAATTTTTGCCGAGATAGCGGTCGCCTGCCATCCTCGAAGTGTGTGACAGAATACACAGAGAGGGGAAAAGAAAGGGAGAAGGAAAGAAAGAGGAAAAGAGAGAAACAAAGAAAGCGAGAGAAGTTGTTCCTGTGCCGCTGGGCAATGATGGATTGGAGCGGCGGGGTGTGAATGTAGGGCACGGCCGTCCTAAGGTGTCGTGATTAGCTGCCAATCCCTCAGTGTCCCCGTCCCCCACATCCCCCCGGTTCTGCCAGATGGAGCAGGGGGCTTTTTTCTTCACCGATGATGGCCGGCTCTCTCGGTCAACCCCCCGCGCGCACCACTCGCTGCACCACCCCCCGCCCGCTGAGAGCTGGCACAGGCCGACTGCGGGGGGGAGGCGGCGGCCGGTGAGGCGGCGCAGCCTTTTTGTCGGGGCTGCCACAGGCGGTGAAGTGGTCGGGACAGGCGCCAGGTCGGGAGGGCAAGGGACGGGGGTGGCTCGCTGCACTCTGACTTCCGGCCAGCTCCGAAAAGGGCAGCTTCGACAGAGTCGCTTGCTAAAGAGTCTCACGCCCCGTCTCACGCGGGTCACAGCAGCAACACGCAGCAATCTCCTTCAGTCACGGAAGCTGTGCGCGCTTGTTTATGAATATGGCTCACAATTGCGTACCGAGTTATGACTGGTTCATCACACTGCGGCAACTTGTAGATATCTTACTGAATACAGATCACTCATTAAAAGAGATGATGTTTTTTTACTGATAACGAGAGATTGTCTTTCCTTATTTTCCCAGTTATAGCTATGAGAGATTCTGCGTGGAGTGCCATCTTTGAAGTGCATAACGGGAAGGATGTTTTGTAGCCCAGGGCCCCTTCAAAGACAAAAGGCAGGGGATGAAATGGCGTTGGATATGTTATTCTGAAGTTAGAAAGTTAAGGTCTGAAGATGAAGATGTTCTTTTTTTTAAATGATCACTGTTCACACTAAAAAGGATATGAGATGGTATCTCCGATGGGGATAAATTACTGCAAAAAGGATTTCAGAATTTCAGACCCTTCAATGATTGTTTGGAAAATAAACAGAGGTTGTACATTTTACATTTACATTTACATTTTGCATACGCTCTTATCCAGAGCGACTTATACAACTTACATTTCTTTACATACAATCCATTGATACATCTGGATATTTTTCTGAAGCAATTCAGATTAAGTACAAAGGGTACAACAGCAGTGCCCCACCTGGGAATTTAACCTGCAACCTCTGAGTTACAAGCCCAGCTCCCTAACCATTACAGGTTGTCTGTACCATGTACCTGTAACTTATGACATGTTATTAATTATAAACAGATTAAGCACACAGATAAATATATACGTATATATACACATATACGTATATATACACATATATGTATATATATATATATATATATTATATATACAATATATATAATAAAAAACATAAATTGTCATTTAGCCTACTAAACAAAAACTCATATAACAAAACCCCTTATAATTTAGAGATATCAGGTCATTTACAATAGCTACAGTGATATAGCATAATATAGAGGGAGGGGAGATGGAAAACCAAAAAAACAGAACCAAACTCAATAATACACTTCTAATGCACTTTCCCAATTTGCAGACAGTTCAGTTTAGCTCAGTATTGTTCGGAGCCATGACGGTGTATCAAAGCGGAAATGTAATTGTGTAACTTAATTCTGTGTCTGGGATGAAATTAGATGATTACCAAAAGGGCAAGAAGCCTGGACATGAAATCCCTGTGATTAAGCACATCTGCATACACCATCCCTCAATAAATTGCATTACAGATTGCTAATGCCAGGAGCATATTAACCAGGGTTGACAGGCATGTGAATCTCTTTAAAACTGTCCTTCAGGGTAGTGTACAATGCTTCTCCAGTGACTAAAAACATCTCCTGGGGTGTTCATTGAGCTAATGCTAATCAGAGACAATCTTTAGGCCAGGGGAGTGCTGGGCCTGTCGACTGCCTCCGAATTAGTCTGTATGGATTTTCTTTTTTCCTTTTTTTTTTTTTTTCTGGAGCGGGTCGAGCGCAGCCTCTGGAATCCATCGAGCCAGGAATGTGAGAACGAGCGAAACGATGGGAAACGCTCAAATATTGAACAGATGTGCCTGGTCACTCAGGGGATAGGCTTGAGCGAACCCAGAAGGAAACTCAACAGGCTATGCTTTTTTTTCTCTCCCTTTTTCCCCCCCTTTAATCGAGTCTCTTATGAACAGATATGGAAAAACACTGAGGGGAACGAGACGTTTGAAGGTACAGTTTCAACGGTTTCAAAATGAAATCAACCCATGCGCACTGACCACGTTTCTGGTGTTGCCCTTTACATTTTCACCAAATGTTTTTAAATACAAATTTGTTGCCAATTGAAACCGCATGCAGCACATTCCAGTTTTGATGTTGGGGAATGAAGCTATATGGCTATTTGAGTTTGTCTTTTTCTAATACAAGGCAGTGCTATATGTAATGTGCTACAGGGATGACCGCTTTCATCTCAACATGAAACCATTGCTCAAATTTAAAACGTATCAACGTTCTAAAGAGAAACAGGAATTACAACAACAAAAAAAAAGAACATCTTCAAATTACAACATCATCAGGCATGGTTCAAAGCTATTTAAATTGGTAAACACCAATAAACACAGTCTACACAAATTTCCAAACCAAATCTAGTTTCCCCAAATGTCACATTATTTGGCTTGAAAAAAGATTCTCATCAAGGAACTTCAAAAGAAAAATCGCTTGACTTCAAAAGTAGAATTAAAGAGTGAAGAGTAAAGAGAAACTTAATTTGTAAAGAAAGAAAAAAAAGTCTCATCCAAAGATCGTGTGTGATGAATATAAAAATAATATAGCTATGATTGGGGCTTTATTTGGTTTAAATAAATAATTTAAAACAGAATAAATCTTGACACTGAACATGTTTTTAATAATGACATATTTTCTCTGGCATTTCAACCTGCTGTGAGCAAAGGTAATCAACAATTATTCAAGTATTATTTCTAAGGCCATTAGCCCCATGATAGACAGGCCAATGTAACCTACATTTTAATGTAGTGAACGTTTTTAGGAGTTAACATAACAGGAACCAGTGTGCATACGTACATAAATTTGATTAAAAATACATTGTTTATTGAACGTTTGCCTCAAAGTGAGGTGAAATGCAGAAAATCCACAAAACATTGTGTGATGGGCAATTTGTTCGTATGTGCCCATTAATAACGTCACCAAACTAGGACATAATGCCATGCATTTGAATTAAGAGGTGGTCTGGGTGGACAAAAATGCAAAACGAATTATCACATCATGAAACTTGGACAGCGTCATACTGTTTTCATTGACATTGCGCTGCCCAACCCATGTTGACGTAAACGCCTTCATTGCCAAATTACTACCAAACTGGGCGGAGGCAATAAATATTCAATTTGTGACGGGTGAATAAATGACACTATAAATTATTTAAAAACTATAAGTTACACTACCATCCAAATTAAGCATTGAACTTGAAAAATTTATTTATTTATTTATTTTATTTTTATTTTTTTTACTCAATCCTACCATATAGTGCATTACATTACCAAACCCACATTCCTCATATAATTCAGAATAATTTTTTTACTAACAATGTTCCATACAATATTTTCCCCTTGTGTTTAATTTTCTCATGCACACATATTGACACTTAAGTGTAAAGACTTAAGCCTTTGGGTGTGTCTCCGATAGTCAAGGTGTCCCACAGAGCATTCAGAGGGCACATTATCACAGGTAGCTCATATGCTAACCCCCGTCCCTCAGCCAATATGAGCCCTACTGTAATGCATGATTGGATTGCCTCCCAGACCAAAATTGGCGGGTCCCGCGCTTAATAACCTGGACGACCACTTAAGACAAACCGCCCATCGATCTCGGCTGAACCAGGAGCCAGCGAGGGCACTCTAACAAGATGAATGTGTAATCTTCCCTGCAGTGGGGATTAAACCCAGTGCAGGACGGCACAACTCTGTTAGCCCCCAACTCCACTGGGAGAGGTCGTTTCCCTCCCATCCATTTGTCTCCGAACTTCAAACTAATGTTAACATGTTTACCTGTTCATTTAAATCTGTCCTAGCAGCCCGAGGGAGAACGCACCTGCGCGAAAGCTAAATTGTACTTTCGGGTTTAATATGAAAAATGGACGATGCCAGCATTTTGCAACCCCCCCAGTGGAGCTTCATGTGTTCCGCTGTGCTGCATCCTCCGACGCGCGAGACGTCCGCAGCTTGTGCAACGTGGCTTTCGGCCGCGTTACTTCTGCTTTTCAATCATTTAAATTGACGGACGATACGCTTTGTCCTCAAAGCGGGGTTTCGGCCACAGGAAACGTTTCTCTGACAGGCTGCCAATGAGATACGCTGTAATGGAGGAGGAGGGATGTCTGGGAATATTGATAAGGCAGAAGGAGGAGATGCAGGCAGGTGAGAGCCGTTACTTCCTTTTCTGCTTCTGAGACTGGAGACCTTCGGTGCGCTGTCGACTCTAAGTCCGTCGAGGGGGTACAAAGCCATAAAGCACGGCCATGAAGCACAGTCTTTTCTACTTTGCTTGAGCGAGCTAGGTTGTGATTCATTTTAAAGAATGGAGACAAATGTGGAACGCAGTCTAAACTGGTAGCCTTTTCAAAGGCCTCCGTCTCTCAGCACAGAGTAAATATTGACGTGTCTTTGTGTGATTAGGAAAACAAACAATATATCTGTCTGAGCTGACTTGAATGCCTAATTGGTGCTTAGGCAAAGAGGGACGACCTAGCAAAACTGACTTTGAAAGAAACAGGCAATTCAGAGTTGTTAGAGTTGAGTGAGTAACGGCGGCACTTAAACAAGCAGTTGTTTCAAGAGAAATTACAAATGTATAAACAAACATATAGTGAATATGGATGACATGCTGAAAGCTGCATTATTTTTACTTGCCAATGGGTTTAAGATTTAAGTAATGCTTGTTCTTCTGGCTATGTGTGAGTGTGTGTGTGTGTGTGTGTGTGTGTGTATATCTTTGTGCCTTGTGTATGTGTGTGTGTGCATCTGTGCTTTGTGTATGTGTGTGTGCATCTTTGTGCTTTGTGTATGTGTGTGTGCATCTTTGTGCTTTGTGTATGTGTGTGTGCATATTTGTGCTTTGTGAATGTGTGTGTGTATCTTTGTACCTTGTGTGTGTATGTGTGTGTTTATCTTTGTGCTCTGTGTGTATGTCAGTGTGCATGTTTGTGTTTGATTGTGAGTGCACATGTGTGTGTAACCTTGTGTGTAACTTCCTTTAAAAAGAATGGAGGTCGCTGGGTGGGGGGTTGTAAAAGCACTTATAGAAGGCTGATGGAAGTTGTCCAGAGAGGCCGCCCTGCATGACTGCTGTGGGGAGAGAGAGAGAGCATTAGGCCCACTCAGTCAGCCCCAGTCCCACACACACAACCCCGCTCAGCTCTGCGAGTCACCTGCTCCACCTCTGTAGCGCTAACCTTGGGCCACTTAAGACCACTTCTCCTCAGTGGCGGTGAGGACATTTCCAGAGATCTGTTCAGACAAACAGTACGCGGTAAGGACGGGAGCTGTGCCGCTGTACACAAAGGCAGAGCGTTCCCCGTGTGGGGGAGCGAACTAAGCTGCAGAGAACGTCGTCTGAAATGGAGGCCGAGCGCTCGCACTGACAACTCAATTATTTTCCTCAGCTGTGGGCACCGGGTTGAAGGTATGAAGGCGGGTATGAAAGCCGCAGAACGTGGCACATTTTCGCCGGCGGACACACAAGAGGGGTTTACCAAAGTGCCTCTCCACCGTCTCGCTAAGGTGTCCGTCACTTCGGCACCTGTTGTGCCTTTCTCCGTCTGCCTCCCACTCCATCCTTTAACAGGCCTCTCTGAAAGGACAGGAGCGGCAGCTGCACACAGCCTCCAGCGCATGACGCAGAGCGCCTGCAGGAAAGGGCTATTCATAGACCCGCAAACACTGGCCACTTTATCAAGCCTTCGCCTTTATCGAGTCCCCCCCCCCACCTGGCCGCAAATGGACAGCACGCTGCAGCCCGGCCCAGAGAGGACTTCGCCCTTGGAACAATCCTTTTAGAGAAACACCAGATGCCATAACACTCACCACCGCCTCCCCTTTCACCAGCTTACACCAGAGGGGGGACAACAACACCACGCCCAAATAATACTGCACAAAATGTGCTACGCCGAGACAAATTTACGGGTCTTGTCGCTTTCTTTTTTAGCTCTTTTTTTTTGCCGTCGTTTTTTTCTGATAAGGAGAGACAGACCACAGAGCTCTTTCCCTAACAAAACCAGCCACCCCTGGACGGAGGCTCTGCACACGCTCAGTTCTGACTCCAGAGGCGAGAGGAACAGGCGACAGGGCATGCCAGCGAGCGCCAAAGCCGTCAACCCGAGGATTAAATTAAAAAATCTGCAAAGTAAACATGTACCCTGCCATGGCGGCACGAGCACTGCGCGTCGTTAAAAAAAAAGAGCTAGAAATCTTCTTCCGTTAGCCGCGTAGCTTTGCGGAAAGGGGCGAGAAAGTTGCAGCAATAAACCCAGTGCCGACGTTACTCATGATCACGCATACTTCTGACTGCAGAGATCAAAGATACAAAGAGACACACCCAGCTGGGATACGGGGTGTGTCAGACGGGGTGTGTCGTTAGCGTCCCCTGCTACCATCGCCAGGCCCCCAGGTAGCAGGGGAGAGATGAGCGTGGCCGTTCCCGACGCCATCGTAACACCGGAACGCCTTGTGGACCCGGAAAACGTCACCACAGCCGCAGCCTCTCGGGGCGCGCCGATAATATTTCCATCACACTACAAACGCAACTGTGCGCGATCCAATATCTACCTTGCGCAACATAGATTACCTTGTGAAGCCGGCCCCCTAATCCTGGCTATTTCATTGCCTTTTTCACCAAAAGGACAAGAGAAAACCCAAAACTAATTTCTCCTGCTTTGTGCATTTCTGTATTTATGGATCAAAATATATTTATTTTTTTTCTCTCGCTCTAATCTTGTGGGGATGAAAGCCCTCCTGCAGTAGAAATGATAGGGACGCTCTCCCTGTGGCCCAGTCTGAAATTGGCTATTGAACTGCCTGGTCTGTGTCTGATTAAAGCTGTCTGCATCGCAGTAGGCGCGGGTCTACAGTGTGTAAATATGTAAATGCGCGGCGCCCGGCAAACGCGGACTGACGAAATAGGGGTCGGCAGAGATAGAGGAGAGATGGAGGGATGGAGGGAAGGGATGGCCTTTGATGCAGGAATACATGGAAGGGACAATGAGGACAGAACAACATGGGCCAGAGGTACAGGGATCATTGAAACCGGGATGTGTGTGTGTGTGTGTTTGTGTGTAGGAGTGGGACTGGCATACATTTCCAGTCCAAATGAGCAGAAGGCGGTTTTGACGGCGGACACTGTGTGTTCAGTGCTAGATCTCTCCACACTCGGTCATGGCCATCAGATGCGGTCGTCACAGCGTGTGAAACCGGGGCAGGGGCCCTGAACCGTTCACCCTGGGACGTGTGCGGCACGTGACAAAAGATGCGCCATCGAGACGCGGCCCAACATATGTGGGACCAGACTCAAGAGCAAACGCTGGGGGCGTCACTCTTGGTGAAGCTTGAGGCATCTCTGGTCTCATGTGGAGAGCGTTTGAGAGAGCTAGACTAACACCATCTGAGATTGTGGAAGGGTAGCAAGCTTAGCACATCCCCACCCCCCCCCCAAAAAAAGCACACCTTCACACCCCCTCCCTCCAACAGTTTGCCCGTTAACAAGGCACTGCTCTAAGCCTTACTAGGAGAGGTGGCCAGTTGGGCCCTGGGTAACTCTCACATGTCCTGAAAAGTCATCGAGACTGCACGTTTGATGCCGCTCATGACTTTCAGCTTCTTATACTTATCGAAACAGTGAGCGTGCTGTGATTCAATTAGCCCGCCCCGGGTCGTGCGCAAATCAGCTCGTTTCTAGCGCTGGCGTGCACCACAACAATCAAAGACAAGAGAAGCAGAACTCATTAGAGTATTTCATATTTCACTCAGAAGAGTATTTCATTAAACATGGCTGCTGTGTCATTGCCGGACATTAAGGCCTGGACTGGAACATAGCAGCAAATAGATACTTGACATAAAGGACGAGAAATGTACAGTCCGCCAAGCTCAAAAGAAAATTCATTATGGTAATGATGAAGATGATGATTATTATTATTATTACTAGGGTGTGTGCAAGTGTGATATCACATCATGAGATCATTAAGACACATCAAGACACAATCATTAAATATGAATTAATTCATTTATTCATCCATTCTTTTCGTTTTTGCAATGCTAGCGGTTGTGGTTGTGGTAGTACATTTTTACATTTTTAGGCATTTACAGCGACTTACACAGTTGACATTTCTTTACATACAATCCATTTATACAGCTGGATATTTTACTGAAGCAATTCAGGTTAAGTACCTTGCTCAAGGGTACAACAGCAGTGCCCCACCTGGGAATTGAACCAGCAACCTCTGAGTTACAAGTCCAGTTCCCAAACCATGACACTAAACTGCTGCCCTGCCGTAGTCGTGGTAGCAGTAGCTGCACGTGTGACCATGGTCGTGGTAGCAGGAGTAGTCCTCATAGAGGCAGCTGTTGGCAGGGGAGACCAACAGTAAAGCCAGTAGAGTAATGAAGTATACCGTAAGTACCCTTACAGACTCTACGTTCTAATTAACTAAATGTAAACACTCCACTGGCTTCACCCCCTCCCCCCCTTCTGCACTCTAATGTACAGAAGAAAAATGATGTTATGCTTTCTCTGAGTTAGGGAACAGAAACATAAGCGGATCAGTTCGTTTAAGCCCTGAAGAGTGTCAAGCCAATTCCGTTTAGTTTCCCAGACTGCACCCAGATCTTCTGTACAAGCACAGGTAGAGTTAAGTACAGAAATAAAAAAAGATATATAAAAATAACACAAATGTATTAACGACAGTGTTTTCTTAAGATCACAATTTTGGATAGCTTGGCTCAAAAAGCACTGGGTTTGTTTACTTGACATTTTCCCCTTGAATTCCACAGCCCTATGGATTCCATTCTGTTCTCCCTAACGTATTTCTTGCCCGGTAATAAACCTGCCAGATAGTCAGGAGCAGATAGATGGGCTTGTTGGCACTGTGTGTCTGCAGCTCCCTGCAGGGGCCTTTGGGTACACAGGGACTATAATCCCACGTAGCCCACACAAATGGAGGTCGGCCTTTCCTATTTAACGGGCCCGCCGGACATTGGTCAAAAATCTGGGGGCTGTACCCGGGGAGACTGGCTCCCACACTCTCTGCATCTCATCTGCTTGCTGCCTCTGCCTCTCTCTCTTCTCACTTGCTCTCACACTCTGACACTCTCTCTCTCTCTCTCTCTCACACACTCCCCCACTCATTCTTCCCCACTTTCTCTTGCACACGCCATCTCATCTACCTGCTGCCTCCTCACTCTCTCTCTGGCTTAGATGGGCTTTCTATTCCCCTCTCACACTCACAGTATGTCATCTCTCTCTTTCTATCTATCTATCTATCTTCTTTCTGCCTGTTTTCAGACATATTTCTCCCCCTCTTTGCCCTCTCTTTCCCATCTCTGCCTCTCCCTCCATACTGGGTTCATTGTGTAGCACTGTGGAACTGGATTTGTTTCATTTGCCAGTACCAGAACTGTAGACAGACAGGCAGAAAGACCTGCTGATCCCCACAGGGTCACACTGCCCTCCACTGACATGAGCAGCCTGTCACCTGCCGCCTATAGGAGTGGAAAGCATGAAGGGCAAAGTGTTGAGGGGACAGATTTACTGTGTGTGTGTGTGTGTGTGTGTGTGTGTTGTTTTGTTTTTGTATGTGTATGTGTGTGCTGTGTGTACACTGTGTGTGTGTGTGTGTGTGTGTGTGTGTGTGTGTGTGTGTGTGTGTGTGTGTGTGTGTGTGTGTGTGTGTATGTGTGTGCGCAGAGTGTGTGGTTGCTCTGCCTTTGACACACCTTCACAAAGCACTTCAAAGTTGAATAATCTGGCGGGGGCAGGCGCTAGGGAAGTCAGTTTTCCTCGGTGGTTTCTACTGAACCTCTCCAGTCTACCAGAATACAGATGAAGCATGTTAAGTTATAGCGATATGAACAAACGACGGGGGTGCATGGAGATCGTGAGAGCTGACAGAGCTGACTGTCCATCTTGCTTCTTCTCTAACTCACGAGGGGGTCAAAGACAACCTTGCCAATCCGTGTCTACAATAACTCATCCTCTCCCAGTACTGTCTGGTGGGCAGAGTGGTCTTGTTAATGGATCATTTCTATTCATGTCCAGAAGCACAAAGGCTAATAAGTCATTTTAATGGGGTTTCCAGCCACCGTGTTGGCTTAGGATAAGGGAGAGAACAACTGGGCTGCTTTAGAACAGTGTAATTTCCTACAGGGCCTATTAGAATAAACCCAGATGGGAAAGATAGGCTGGAAAAGTCTAATCAGAACTCATTCTGAACATAATGAAAGGTCTGAACAAAGTAAATCCCCAATTACGGTTTTGGCCCTGACTAGAGGGAGGGAGGGAGGGAGAGAGAGAGAGAGAGAGAGAGAGAGAAGAGAGAGAGAGAGAGAGAGAGAGAGCGAGAGAGCGAGAGAGAGAGAGAGAGAGAGAGAGAGAGAGAGAGAGAGAGAGAGAGAGAGAGAGAGAGGAGGGGGAGAGGGCAGGGACAGTACATAAGAATAAGAAAAATAATCCAAAATGCATTCTGAGGACTGAGATAGTACTGTTTTTCACACAAATGAACTAGGCAACATAGCACCTCTGTTGTTTTTTTACATACCGGGGTGACCAAGGGGAGGGGAAAAGAAAGAGTTTGGGTGTTCTGATGCCTGATTTCGCATTCACAAAGGCTGGAACATGAAGAGACTTTGCAGTCTCTCTTTGAATCGGGAACTTGAAATGTATCGGCCTCCTGTATTCAGGGGACTTGGTGACATTGTTAATGAAGCTATGGAAAAACAAGGGACAAATATCACCTGGCAGTGAACTAATCTGTGCGGTGTTGTGACAGGGACAGAAAGGCCATGCTCCACTTCAAGGAAAGACTACTTCCGCTACACACGCTAGCAGAGCAAGCCCAGCAGAAAAGTCTAGAGTAGCAAAAATAAACATTTGTGCTGCCCCAGAATTTGGGAAATGTGATATACACAAACAACGTCTCCTTACACATCCTCCAAAAAAGTATTAAAATGTTTACGTACGGGGGCCTGTAAAGTTAACCCCGTACCTAAACCCTCCAAAGTGACAGCCTGTTTGTTTAGCATACATCGATTCAATTGTGTGACGCATACAGGAAAAAAAAAAAAAATCGCTTCCCGTCTAAACAAATATGTACCAAAACTGCTCACTAGAAACTTCCCATGGCCCTGCCTTGTGGGGGAATAAATCACCTAACATCCATTCAGGGGCAAGACCCTCAAGCATTCCGTTAGCTCCAGTCACACATTAATACTGAAGCCGGTTCACAGACACCGTCCGACATGTAAATACACAGGGCACCCTAGAGGGAGTCCGGGGGGGGGGTTGGATGGACGGTCTCACGGAGCGTGGGAGAGCGATGGGACTTCCTGACTCATTCACGGGATGGGGGGGGGCGTGGGTGGAGAACGCAGGCGTTGCTGAGGGGTGAGACAGGGGTGGGGGAGTGGAGGGCCAGGGCCAGGGCCAGGGCTCCCAGCTCACACTCTTCCCTCCGACCTCACAGACTCACAAGCCACACTCCCACTCGAGCTGAGAGGGGAGGGAAGTGGGGGGGTGGGGAGGGGGTCGAGTTCCGTGCTTCAAAGAGCTTCACACTCCATTTCTGAATCAGTTTCTCGAACATTTAACGGTGTCGACGGTTACAATAATTAGCAGTAATAAGCTTTAGATTAAATTGTGGCGGTTTTATAGTTTTATGAGTAATAGTTGGAATTATATGGGCCCGACGCCCACTTCTGAGATAGCGCTGGCGCACTCAGCCCACCCCACCCCGCCCACCAACCCCCAATTTTCATTAGCGCGAGAGGGCAGGCCATAACGAGTTGACATACCTAATAAACTCCACACTCATTTGAGCTGACAAAGGCAGTCCAAGGCCCTCAGAGAGGTTCAAAGTGTCTTTGCCCTTGTGCAGAATTGCTGGCTGGTTAAAACAATGAAAGCTGCACTCTCGAGCAGTAGCGTTTAAATTCAGAGGCCGCCGCGACGCCACACGCTCTGATGAATGCAGCATGAAAAGCAGGCCCAGGAAAAGAAAAAAAGAAAAACACTCTGTCTCTTTGTCATCAGCTCCCTTTTGATTCTCTGATATTAATGTTTGCCGATTTCGTTATCGTGTCCGCAAAGGCGAGAGATTGAAAGAGAGGTCGAATTGACAAAAAACAAGAGATGGGGGACGGCTGACCCCATTGGAGTCGAACCCGTTCGCACTTCAAACTGAACCTGATAGCTATCTAATCACTGGAATCACTGGAAGACGATCAAAACAACCTGGGAATGAAAGCAATAGAAATAACCTCCGATTGCTCGGAGCTCTGGTAACAAACTCTAGGACATTTCTTTGTTTTTTTTTCCAGAAACCCGATGACTGATGGCGGCCTATTCCACCCTGCGGATCACGCGATGCATTTCCGACGCGGTGCATTTTTCCCCCTCTGGCGTCCCGAGCGCCTGGTGGAAATCCGTCACTCGGAACACAGCGGGGCCAGACTACACACGCCCGTGTCCCCTGTTGACTTCTGTGTGGATGCAATTTAAGTGCGGGGCGTTCTAGTGGCAAGCCGCTGACAAAATTGATTAAATAAAGTGGGGCGCTGCTTATAGGTGTCCAGAGTTTTCCCAGCGGGCAGTGGCTTAATGACCGATGCGCTTGCGTGCCACCGGGGGTGATTCAGTGCAGGCAGGGCGCCTGGCACTCTGTCACTTCATTGTCATTCCCGACCAGCCGTCGGTGGCTGCGCGTGACGCTGTGGGCCGTCGTCGGCGCCTGACTGCTGATTTTGTACGTGCTGGCGGGCAAACGCGCTCTCTCTCTCTCTCCACCCCGGGGGGAAGCTCTCTCTCTCTCTCTCTCTCTCTCTCTCTTTTTTTTTGTTGTGTAGCAGCCATCAAGAGCCCCGGTGGTGCTGGTTTTCACCCCCATTCGAGAGCTCCGCTCTCGCCAAATGGCCTGTACACAGCCGGGCAGTTCACCCGGTCCTGGGCGTCCGTTGAGACCCCTCCAGCTGGGCCACCCTGGTGCCACCTGTCACGCCACGCAGCCGTCCGATTCGGCCGTCTGATTGCCTGATGGGGAGGGGGAGGGTAGCCATGCCAGGTGGAGCGGCAGGCTCTGCAGTGAGGCATGCTGGGTAAAGCGGAAAGGGGACATCTGTGGCAGGGCTGTGGAGATCAGGGAGGAAATCCGTGTCGGGGGGGCTTCGGTCAGAGATGGGCCTAGAGGGCAGAGTCCTCCCCACCTACAGGGGGCACTTTCAGCTACGCATACTACCATTAATGCCAGTTTTGACACACAAACATCGGAGGGCTGCAGTCTACCCGCTGAAAACAACAACCAAAAAATTCTGCTATTTTTTCCCCGTCTGTTTCGTGGGGGTGGGGTGGGGGGAGCATGGCAGAGAAAGAGAGCTAAGGAAACACAGAATTCTGAAATAAAAAGCAACTAAAGTGAAATGATCACCTCTAAAACTTAATTCAAACCCACTGTAATTAATTTGTGTTAAGTTTCTATGTTCTTTCACACTTTCGTGTTCAGAAAGTTCAGCGGCCTGCTATCCATACAATTATGAAAAAAAATTACATTCATTACGCCAATTTACATCTCATCGCCAATCCAATTATTAGTTCCCTGACCTCCGCAGCATGTTCTAATATGAAAATGTAAAATGTTACCAACATCTAAGGAAAACGATCAATAAAATTCCAGCCGTCATTATTCCAGATATCCATAATACTACGCCTCAGAGCACAGACTTAAGAGGTAATGGCAGTGCAATTTGAGTCCTGATTTGTGTTATTGCTGCCCCTAATGCGCTTGTTCACACCGCACCGGGCGCACCGTGGCCTCTATCCATCACGGACAACCCTCATTTTCCAATTCAATATCGAAACGGATTACCAATCACAAAGGTACAAACAATGGGACTTTCGGGACAAACCAACGTTGACATTGACGGCAGAGCCTGTAATTCCACCAGCTGACCTTCCATTTCAAGGTAGCAGGCGTCCACTTAAATGTACTTGGCAGCGCGAACACAAGGGGAACTTTTTTAAAAACAAAAACACGAACCTGAAGCAAACCGCAAGTAATAGATAAACGGGCACCAACCTTCCCAAAGTGTTCGTATCTGTCGATGGAACAGATGTGCGGTAAAATTCCCCGTGCGAATTAAGCTCGAACAAGAATTCATACCACACTGAGTCCAAAAGGGTTTAAATGTGCTCTATTAGACAAAAATTGTACTCTATTGATTTAACGCTGAACATTTTGCTGCGTACGTGTCTGTGAAAATTGCAATTCAATTAAATGCACAACTCCCATTTTTCATAATCACCTTAACACTCCCAGTGGCCTATCCCATCACATCACAACACTGGAAAACCACTCTTGTGCAGTCAATTTCAGCCCATTTGACATTAATAGCAGCGTCAGAGCGGGGCTATCGCGTGTCTGACTTGCACGAGAGGCTCCGCGGCACACGAGACCGCTGGAGCCTCGTCCTCCATTACATCACATCTGCGGCCAAATTGGGAACGCGTTCACACCCCGAGAAATCCCTTTATGCAGTACGGGAGGCAGGGAAAGTCCCACGCACACAAAGCGCTGCTGAAATATAGGGGGGGAAGATATTGGCTCCTGCTGACAGCAATCACATCACAGAGTTTTCTTCACGCGTCGAGTCTGC